>CAHIKZ030004620.1:2937500-2942500 GCA_903632075.3 Acanthosepion pharaonis | reverse complement strand
AAATTCGCGACTCATCTCAAAATAAGCAATAATTTGTTTTTAAATGGGGCAATTAATATCTTGTTAATTTTAAGATCTCAAAAACGAAACTGCTCTGAGAAAAACCTTATTATCTTTCATCAGCATGACTGATGCTAACTTCCAGGAGGCTCATTGCATCCTTCTCGGATCAACGTTTTCCCCTGACATGAAGTGGAAAGATTATAATGCATTTAATTATGTGGCCCCTCAAGCTGATTGTCCAATGGAGCTCGCATTAATTTACAACTAGTTTCTTTGAAAACTTTATGAAGATTTGCCTACTAAGGTATTCCGGGGTATTGCATAAGGTTTTTCTTTTATAATAAAGTGTTACCATGACCAAACACATCTGAAGCTTCGCAGTTGACAGACAAAAAGAAAGCGAATGCCAATAGCTTACATCTGTAGCGGAACATTAAGACAGACCCTCCTCAAACTGGCATAATAGACAGCAGACTGGTAAACATGACCTTGCAAGTTGTTTTGCAGGCTCTGTGATCCCAAGACGCATATGTTGAAGCGGACTAAAGCGACATTGCCCTAAGACATAAATAGTATATTGAACACAAGCTGAGGATCGAACTCGCTCCATTAATCTAGGCCTTGTATGAGATACTTTCTATAGAGATAGGGCAATCTTAATGTAACTAATTCGACCATAACTCAGGCTCCCCTGGGCACTTCGACGTGGTATAACGTTGAGCAAGCTTGTCTTGTTAAATCAATTACGACTGAATAGGGAGTTTGATTCTTACTGGGTGTCCAATACTTCAGCCTTGTTTCACATCTAAACTACGCTTAGAAAATCAATATAACTCAGTCCCATCCTTCGGCCTTGTGCCAAACACAGCTTAATAAATAACTATATTATATTTTTCTGATTTCTTTTTCATTAATTTATTGTTGCTTCAAATGAGAAGCGATCGCATTTCTTTATTCATAAACCATCTGTGTATACAAACAATCATGCAAGGCAAACGCAACCTTCTCCTAATGAGTTGCTTTTTCTATTTTCACAGACTTGTTTTCTCGTTATTTTCAAATGCATTTCATGTCTAACCATTCATTATTACACGGCCTAATTTCGATACAAGCTGAAACGATTAAATGCAACAAACCGATTTGGTGTAGAAATCTAACGAGACACTTGACTTGGATAGTTTTACGACATGTCAACGCTTGTCGAGTTATTTAACGTGGATTACTGTACGAGCTTCAATGGGGATCGAACTCATAACTCAATAATAATGGTTAACTGAACTATCCTCGGTAGCAATTACCTTAATTCCTATCGAGTGTCTTTATTGACAAGACTTAAATACCTAAGTCCTATATGATTTTCTTAAGACATTTGAGGGAATTATTAATTTTTACTGGAGTGTTGAATATTTGGTTGTATGTGTACCAGTCACTGTCTCTTTCTCTGTCTCTGTCTGTCTGTCTGTCTCTCTCTCTCTCTCTCTCTCTCTCTATATATATATATATATATATATATATATATATATATATATATATATATATATATATATATATATATAATAGGCTCAAAATTCTCAAGTCGATTGCAAACTGCTTTCTCCGGCTTCTCTTACGTTCAGTGTGTCCAAGCATTCTTTCCTCATTATGTTTCATCAATAATTTCATCTGCTACTTACTGGTTACTAGAAACCGTTGTTTTGTAGGGTTTTATTCTCCTGAAAACTGTCCATGGAATATTCAACATTCGTTGTTAGAACCCGTTTCGGTTGTTTCAATTTTATTTTTCAGTTGCGACGAAATTGTCCAGTTTTCATTGTCAAAAAAAAGGAATTTATACACACATAGCGTTTCTAATGTTATTTTTCGATCCTTTCATATTTTATTCAGTTTCTGAAAAGTATCTTTCTGCATTTCTATATCCCTTCAAATCCGAATCCAAGCCCTTAGGCTCGGGCAAAAATTCCCCGTAGACCTCGCATATATGGGGTTGGGTTTGTCTACATCCGCATTCGAGAGGCTGCCCTTCGGCATAGCCTCGTCGGGGTTCCTTTCCGCCCGAAAGCAGAGAGTTCAACAAGATGTAAGAGCTGAGCGAGCGGTTCGCTCTCTTTCCTGACGATTCTCGTCACTAGTATATATGTTATCTGGACGAGTCCAAATCATATTCTGGAGAGGGGTGTTCATCTCCACAACACTACTCGCCTTTTAGATATGCACTTTCTTTAGTCGATATTTTTTTCCGACATGTTTCAGTCGAATTACGCTTTCGCTTATCCTGGCGTAGTATTGTAATATTAGTTTTAGGTATAAGTGCTTCGAAGGTATCGTAAAGTCTGTCTACCGGTGAATTAAATTGTACTGGTTCTGTGCATATATAGATCTCAGTCGATTTATATGTTTTCGACAATGTAAATCATACAAGCAAGGCTTCGAGTAATTTTTCCTTCCTGACAATTTTCTTTTTCATCCTTAAAGCTTTTAAAGAAGACTTTATCGTCGATCTTAAATGATCTGGTAGTTTGAAATTGACGAATCTTCTTCTTTTTTTCCCCTGGCAGTAATTTGTCGAAAATTGATCTAACTTTACTAGCAAACGTGAGCTCTGCACGTGACATTTTCGCGGTGACGTATGCATTTGACGTCATTCGATTTTCACACAGAAATTCTTGTAGTGCCGTTTCCTCTACTTCCAAGCTTTTAGCGTTTCTTAATGTCATTTTGAAGGTATCAACAAATCGTTCAGCTTCACCATTCGACCTCCGATGGTAAATCATCGTTGTCAAATGTTTAACAACGTAGTTTTTGCAGAAACTTTTAAACTCACTAGTAAATTGAATTCCATTATCTGATACTACACTCTCAGGTACTCTAAATCTTGGAACATGTTCGCATAAGAATTTAATCGTTATTGTGGTAATAGACCGTTTACACTTTAACATCTCTAGCCATTTTGTGAAACAGTCGACCACAAATAGTATGAACCGTTCATTGGTCCAGCAAAGTCCATATGTAGTCTTACCCACGGTTTATTAGTGCTGATAAAATAAAGTTTTTTTTAATATCTTTGTCCAACTTTGGCCAATAGCCGTAGCTTCTCATCAGGGACTTTATCCTCATTATTCATAGATATCCTACGTTGAATTGTTTCAAAATCCTTTTTCTAATAATAACGGAATTACTACTCTTTTCGCGAAGGAAAGTACATCATCACAAATAGAAAATGCTGCATTATTGTTACCAGCTTTAATTTTAGTTTTACTCCATTTCGACTTAACGTCATTCATAGTTTTTTTAATAAAATTATCCTTTTTAGAATGAATTTTGATATCGTCTATCGTGACCTGCAATTCTTTAATCGTGTTACACACCAGGCTTTTAATTTCGCTTTTGAATTCCAGCGAAGCAATCACTGTAACTTCAAAATATTCTTTATATTTCGATATCAATCGGACAAGCAATATGCGTGTCTCAAATTTTTTGACGATAGAAGTTCCATCTTGAAATCATAGTTCAATAAAATCCTAGCCCAAAACAGAAGTCCGTTTCCCTTAGAACCCAATATACTTAATAATGGACAGTTTGCAGTATGAATCTTATCATCCTGTGAATTTTTTTTGAAGCAAAAATGATAGCAGGCGCTACCTATTCAAATTGATCGAAACATTTTTCAGTATTTCTCAAGCTTCCTGAAGCATGGCTAACTCTGCTTTCACTGTACCGTCTTCAAATTTATGGCCTATTACCACTCTCCTAAGCTGTATTCACTCGCGTCCGACGTTAATATTATCTGTCGCTGCGAATTGTTTCAAGACCCCCTCCACTAATTCATGATACAATAGTATCCGACGCCGAGAAAAATCACTGGACCGAGGAAAGACCTACAAGGCCGCCCGATACTCACGGAAGAAACTCGACAACCTTCCACAACCACAGCGGCGCTTACCCCAAGATATGGGGGAGTGATAGAAGGCTAGGGACAGCGTCCCTAACACTCGGCGCCAAAACTCGGCATAAGAAAGCCAACCTTGAGGCATGGCGATGACTCGCCCGGTGTGGCAATCCCAGCCCCCCCCCCTAACACGGACGCTGGTAACAGGCTTCTTCATACACCCAGTGCTTGCGACCACCCCACAAAAGGGTGATCAACAAACGCTCGATCGCCTTCATACGTTTCCTGTAAAGAGGAAGTACAGCCAAGCGGTAAAGGATGAGGGGCAAGACGTAAGTGTTACACGCCTCAGCCCTACTCTTTAAGGACAACCCCACTTCGAAGCCAAGTCCGGACCGACGCTCTGACCTTTGCCTATACTTCAGCCGGAGTCCGGGCCCGAACCACACCCCAAGAATGCGGACGGGTCCATCAGTCCAGCCGAAAGCATCGGAAGCGCAACCCCCTTCCAGGCACCTAACCGCAAGCCGGAAGACTTGTTGCGGTTAATCTTGGCCCTCGTCACCTTCTCGTACCGTTCAAGCCCCTTCTGCATCACCTTAATGTCGCTGCGGCTCGACACGAAGATGGATACGTCATCGGCGTACGCAGAAACCCTAGCTCGAGCACTACCAGGGAAAACGGCTATTCCGCATAGGGCCGGACTGCATGCCCTGTCCCTTAGCTGGCGAAGGAAGGGCTCCAACGCCAAAGCTGCTGCTCGCGTTGTTGATCCCGCAGATCAGACTCCTTGGGTGACAGTGGACACCGCTGTCGGACCGACCGAGTCAGAGCAAAAGCGTTCGACCGCCTTCCATTCACCTGTACCACAGCAGTGGGGGTACGATACAGGAGGCTAATCCACCAGCAGAAGTCGGGTTCGAATCCGGCGGCCTGCAGGACAGCCGCCAGGTACTGATGGTTAACCCTGTCAAATGCCTTGGACTGATCCAAATTGATCAGTGCGGCTCGCCTGACGTCTTTTACACCCTCTATGATCGTGCGGATCAGATGCCGGTTGCTTTGAATTGTTCGTCTCCTCCCAGCACATATCTACTCAGGTCCAACAAGC
>CAHIKZ030004620.1:2892500-2932500 GCA_903632075.3 Acanthosepion pharaonis | reverse complement strand
AGAAAGAAAGAAAGAAAGAAAGAAAGAAAGGAAGAAAGAAAGAAGGGGAAGATAGAGGAGGCGATGATATTTTCATATGTTTAATGCCTGTTACAAGGAAATGGAGAATCTTGTCAATATCAAATCTTTTCATTTGTACCCTCTTACTTCTTTAAATAATGACCTGCATTCATAAGAGAAGCTAGTAAAAGACTAAATATTCATTGTAAGAAGACAGAATATAAGGTTGCCAGCAAAAAGGACAGCTCGACATGTGAACTACTACATTGAAATCTGAAGAAGCATTGGTATGGCAAAAGATGTCTTCCAAAAGCTAAACAAAGTATTAAAAAAGAGGAAAATTTCGTTACAAATTAAGAAAAGAGTACTGGACTGTTATGTGTTATCGGTTCTCCTATAAAGCAATGAATGCTGGGCAACCTAACAGATGAACAAGAAACGTGAGACAATAGAATTGTGGTTCTGCATAAAGATGCTGAGAATACCATTGACTAAACATGTGTCTAACAAGGAAGCATAAGTGAAATTAGAAGCAAAAAGGGCACATATATTTAGAATCAGAAAGAGGCAATTGAAATTTTGCGGGCACATAATGAGAAAAGAGAACTTGGAGAATTTGACACTCACAGGACCTACTGAACAGAAGAGGCTGAGAGGAAAGCAGCAAATAACCTAATAATGAGCTTGAGTAATTGGTCGACAGGAGAAGGATATAGGGAGATAGCAAAAAGACAAAATCTATTAAAAGTTATAAAAGACAGAAAGATATGGAGTGTCATGAACGCTTACGTCCTCAAGGAACATTGAAGAAGAAAGAGATATAGTCATACTCACTCAGTTAGCAAACACTGTAAAAGATTAATGATATTTGAAATTTATACATTTTAAATAAATATTTTAACAGTGTAATTCAGGATTCCGTCTGGAGAGTTTTTCAGCTGTTGGAAGCCAGCTCCACTCCTGGCTTTCGCCCCAGTGTATAAATAAAGGCTTAATTTGTACTTTAAAGAAATTCGTTAAAATTCCCATTAACTGAGTGTTTGAGAAATTTCACACGACTAACCCTCTTAACCGAATTCATACCGTGTAAGAAATTAATGAAAATAGTAAAGAAATTTCGTGATCTTTGTTTTTGGTTTCTATTCAGCATTATTCTGCCTGTCAGATTTCCATCATTTAGAAGTGTCACTGGCCCTGAACAGGTTGTCTCAAAAATGTATGCGAATTACTTAATAGTCTTCGTCTGTTCCGACCAAACTCATTAAGCGACCGGTAGCTTGAATAATGCCCGCTGCTGTACATTACCACAATTACTGGTAGTAAAGGTGGTAGTAGCAGTAGTGTTACACCCTTGTCTTTAATCGAATTATTCGAATTTTGTTATTTAAACTTGCCACAAAGAAAAAATGATTTAAAGAAAAAAATGAACAAAATAGAATTTTAATCTGACAATATGCTACAGATTTTTCAATCTAATGGTAATTATAATATTATCCGTTTCTCTCCAAGTAAACATTTGACATTCATTGACTGAGCAGTCAGTGAGAGCTTTTCCAATTATGCGTTTCTTCACTCTCTGGCCATCAGGGTTAGATCAAAGTGTAGTATCTGTTCTCCTCACCTCTAATGATAATGGTAATATTAGCCGTTTCTCTACAAGGAAACATTTGGCACTCATTGACCTAGCAGCTAGTACTGGTTTTGGTTGGAATTTATAAAATCTTTCTCTTAAAGCAATTTTTCATGAAAATAGATTTCTCAAGTCCAGTAGCTGTTATCGCTCTTTTCAGTATTGACATGGGTCTTTTACTAACATTTTATTTGAAGTATGTGGAACGTCAACATCTGAATTAAGTCATTACTTTCTCTACGAATTACACGTGCTATTCATTTTAGTTGTTGCTACTGTTAGTATTCCCCAAGTGATGTGGTTTCTTTTATTTGGTACAGTTCTTTTTTTGTGATTCTGTAGCGCCAGTCCACAATGTTTAAATTAGTTTAGTCTTTGCTAAGACCCTCAGTCTTCACTCTTTCAAATGCATTTTTAACCATTGATCTTAGAAAGTGGATTTATGCAACTGACTGTTTAGATATTTCTGAAATGGGCCGGACGCCACGCATGACATCCATATGAACGTCTTGAGCTGGCGAGGCTATTTAAGAAAATAACTCAAGTTTCTAGGATGACGTTATGATTTTGTGGCAATTTGCACACTATACTTCTTTTCCTTCATTCCTTAGTTAATTCTTTAGTACGTAAATTACGTCCTATTAGAGTTTGCCGGTGCCCTGCTTAAGACTGAGGATTGGATTTAGAATCATGAAAA
The DNA here is from genome assembly GCA_903632075.3 of Acanthosepion pharaonis. Classification (NCBI taxonomy): domain Eukaryota; kingdom Metazoa; phylum Mollusca; class Cephalopoda; order Sepiida; family Sepiidae; genus Acanthosepion; species Acanthosepion pharaonis. The sequence goes on along the minus strand of CAHIKZ030004620.1, from coordinate 2,930,173 downwards.
TCCGTTTTCAATTTGGTATGCTTTGTGTGCTTCTACTATTTAACTTATCATATAATTCTGCTTTCATCTTCGCCCTACCATTTCCTCATAAATAATGAACTATTCCATTTTGATCGTGAGAAAGGCGGAAAAGACATACCAGAGACGATGTTTGGTTTCAGCGAGAAAAAGAAAGAAAAAAGGAGGGGAAGATAGAGGAGGCGATATTTTCATATGTTTAATGCCTGCTACAATGAAATGGAGAATCTTGTCTATATCAAATCTTTTCATTTGTACCCTCTTACTTCTTTACATAATGACCTGCATTCATACATATGACCTGTTATTATATTTTGTTAAAGTTGGTAAGCTCAAATATTTAACAATGCAAGAGGGAAAATACACACGGTTATTTTACACTTGTGGAAGCTGCAAGGAGTTTATTCAATCATTAGCTTTAGAAATATGATTCATCAGAAAATTTAAATAATAAAACCTTGAAATTTTCACGGGTATTTTTAATTAAAATAAATATAAATAAAAAACTTTTGAATTTCCAAAAAATGACATAAACTCGAAATTAAGCAATTCTATTTAATTCCATATATAGAAAAATAGGGATTTTATCGAAAGAATTTATTTATTATTACCTTCATTGTGATCTGCAGCGCCATTTACTGTCTGGTTTCGTTAGAAGCAGCCCCATTTTTAAGCTTCTTAAATCTGGAAATTTTGCTACTAATGTTGCTCTCTCTGCTTTTAAACGATATTTTTAATGCTGTTTCTTATATAGCCACAATAAATGGACCGAGAAAGAAGTCTTGTCGAATTTAACAATCACGGCATACATTCAACTTAATATTTCTTATCTATTCTTGTTATCCTTACACTTCCTAACATCTTCTCATTTCATTCACTTCACTATTCATTCCCATATCGGCTGTAAGACTCTATCATGAGTGGCTCGCGATGATATTTAGTAAAAAAAAAAGAAAACATACGGCAAAGTGGTGTCCTAAATGAGCTAAACTTACTTGGATCAATAAAAGGGCTCCATATTTCATAATGACATCGGAGAAAGAGAGAGAGAGAGAAAGAGAGAGAGAAAGGTAGAAAACGTGAGATAGAGAGTGAGTAAATGTCTACTGCACAAAGATACGGCAACCTGCTGTGGGAAGATCTTTTGTCTAATCAGTTATGAATTGAAACTGATATGATCGCCCAAGCATGTCTTGTGTATGCCAGAGAATTATAGTTCTCTTGATTCATACCGCTGCTCCATTATGATGTCCTTGTGTCAATCTCTGCCTGGTTTCATATTATTTTGCTTTAGTTTCTTTTATTGCTTTCATTTACATTCCTCTTTTTTCCCTTCTCAATACGGCAACACAAAATTATTGACAAACTCTCTGGACGCGTGATATCGATGCCCTTGTGTCAAAACTAAGCTACACTTAATAAATAATAACCTTAAGGCATAGCTAACCCTTTAATATAGTGTCCCGTTTACGAACCATACACATGTTGTCTCGCATCAACCTATTCATATAAACCCCTGGTCAAAAAGACCAGATACAAAAAAATCCTTTTTTTAATGTTTGTTTAAATTAATCAATTAAAAGCTTAAAATTTTCACTTGTTTGTTGATAAACTACATTTTCTAATTAAATGTAAATGTTTCGCAAATATATTTTGATTAACAGTAACAGTGTTTTATATTTTTTTTAACCCTTTTGTATCTGGTCTTAAAATTTTGACCAGAGGTGGACATCTCATTTGTTTTCCATAAATCTTTTTTAATGCCATCTTCAAAACGCAGACGATAATGATTCTTGAAGGATCCCTTTTTTATTATCTGTGAATCGCCATGACTTCTTCGAAAAGATAATGAAGTTGTTTCCGGTTGCCTTCATTATGGTTTGGAATTCAGAGTGTTCGTTCTCTTGGACTGGTTTCCACCCAAGACTAGAGAGCTCTGTATACCCTGTTATTTAAACAGTAGCTTGAAGGAAAAGAGATTTATCAATGCTTTTCATAAGAACTCTTATGCGAAAGTGAATGTACCAGACTAGCCGAAGAATTTGAACTCGCTTCGTCGATTCTTCCTTTGGCACCAATATCCTTTACATTACCCGCTGATCCTTCGATAAAAAAAATTGTGACAAAACTGAATAGATTGGGAAGGGATTTAGAGTTGTTTGGCATCTCTATTGACGATAAACCCTCTAATTCTCTTGATAACAAAGCCCTTTGTCTTTCTTAGCGTCCACAGATTTCAACTTATTCGAGAATAGATGCGAACGAATCGGATAAAATCTAACCTCTGACGACGAAGAGGATTGATATTATTGAGTAACAGCGTGGCAAGATAAATCGGAGATCCGAGTTCAAGTTCCACGCTAGTCTGTTGCCTTGACATTCGCATTTATGCCCTTGGCATAAATATATATCCTCCCAGCGACACCCCTCCCGTTATATGGTTTAAATAACAAGTTAGACTGGGCTATCTAGCCTTCGCTGATAATCAAGACCAACCGTGGAGAATGTTCAGATGAGGACAATTCTTTACTGCCACAAGTTCTGACATTCATTGCTACATGTTACTTTCACAGAGTCGAATCTCCTACATTCCCCCCATATTCTAAACTTAAGAGGATAGTTACATTAGGACAGAGTTTTTCCCAAGATCCGCCATTTTGCGTTACAGGTTTCCCTTTGTGTATGATTCCCTTAACGCTGCAGTCTTAACCCCTTCAAGTCAATGATCAGTCTACTATACTGTTTATACGCATAATCTTCTCTACATTAAATAATCCCCGCGGTTCATCAAACTGTCATGAAAGAGGAAAGTACGTATCACTAACTCATTAATCTCTAAATCATTATTTGGGGAGAAGTACACACGGCAGCAAGTCCTCTGACCGGGAAATTTTGAGGAGCGAGGTAATCACTTCTTAATTACTGATGTTTCAAGGTCTAACCTGAACCAGGATTGTAGCACCTATTAGGTTCCAAGCTATGGACAAATAGTGAACCCCCCAAACTGGGGTAAAGACGTAAAAATAGAAAAATACATTAGAAAAATACCAGCAATATATTTTCATTTGTAAAAAAAAAATAATAATTACCAGCAATACATTATTAAACAAAAAGTTACCAGCAATATAGATTTGAAAAGAAAAGAAAATAAATTACCAAAGTTCAAAAAAAAAATAATAAGATTTCGGAATTTAATGACCCATAAGGAGTTGATATGCTGCTAAACAAACCAAACCAAGCTAAACCAAACAAACGGGGTGCATATGGGAATTTCACAATCCTGACACTATCGTTGTTGCTCTATCGGTAACCATTAAATAATTGGTATTCAAAATGGTGACTATTACCTGCGTTCAATCATCGAATTAGTATGGTGATTTACTAAATGTAGCTTAGATGTGGCACAAGGCCAAAAGAATGGGGCACACAGTGTGGATCAAACTCTATATTCAATTGTAACTGATCAAGCGAAACAAACTTTCTAACCATTACACCATCTCGAAGTGCCCCTTTATGATTTTCTAAGCATAGCTTAGACGTGGCACAAGGCCGAAAGTATGAGGCACCCAGTGAGAATCGAACTCACTACTCAGTCGTAATTGATCTAAAAAGACAAACTTTCTAAACATTACACCACGTCGAAGTGCCCCAATGATTTTCTAAGTCTACCTCACATATGGCACAAGGCTGAAATTGTAGAGTACTGAGTGAGGATCGAACTCAGTACTCATTCGTAATTGATTTAGCAAGTCAAACTTGCTAACCATTACACCACGTCAATCTTCTCATTTTCTTTCACCCACCCAGTAACTGATTGCGTCTTAGTGGCATTATCGCCTTGCTTAGAATGGAATGATTAAAAAAAAAACTACTGTACCTGTTTGATTTAGATATCTTGAATTCGTAGCTCGCATCTTGGCCATTTTATTTTATTCCTTTGACTTGAATATACACTAAAAGCGAACCAGCTGCATGAAATTGTCTCACAAAATTAATTATCATTTTGGAAATTACATTTATCTGATCTGCGACGGAAGACCTTGCGTGTAGTAGCAGTACCCTTTTAAATTCAAGTCGATTTCGAAGAAAACGAAAAGAAATAGCTGTCAGACATCGAATGTGTGCCGCCTTATCAGCTTTCGAAATGATACAGCCGGCTCGGCTGTTTTTTATAAGTCCCTTTAGATTTGCGGGGATATTTACTTTGTAACCGTTTAGATAACTTCTCTCGACGTGAAGGATGTTGCCTTTCCGTTCGTAGCATTCCGAGTAATAAGTTATGGCTACCATGAAATGGCAATCGTCATCAAACGAAAAAGAGTAATGTCGAAAATAAATACGAAAAGTGATGGAGTGCTTGGAAGGTGTTTAAACGCAATAAATAAAGAAAAAGATTAAATAAAAAAATTCCTTCAGAGTTCGTTCGGTGGTAAGGTAGTTTTGAATAAGAGCACAAAACTATAACATTTGAAAAAAGATTCAAAATAGAGCGATAAGAAAAGGGCTAGTGTTTGAATTTTTTAGATGAATTCTTTTTTCGATTGCAGTTCAAATACAAAGAAAAAAAAAAGAAAAATTCGTATTAACAGATGTCTGTATAAGGAGTTTCTGATTTAACGGACTTCTGTATAAAAGGGTTTCCGGTTCGACGGACTTTATCACAAAGCTGAGAATGGCTCCAAGAGCCAGGTTGAATTTTAAATATCCGGACACTCTTTCATTTTCTTTTAAGTCAGTATTTTTAATTATATCCAAAGTACCTAATTTAGGAGATCATGAAATATTTTAGAAAATATTTGCGTGTCACATAATTTATGAAATCCTGAAAGATTTTAGAAAATATTTGCGTGTCAAAAAAGTAGCGTGAAAAAGTGAGCCCAAACCATTATTTACTCCACAAGGGTGAACTGTTCTAATTCCACGTGCTATGCCTTTATATATCTCAGTTTCAGTTAATTCCCCGTAGTAACTCAACTAAGTGTTGTTCTCTCTGCCGAGGCCAGGGAACTCACAACTAAAACTGAGATATCCATATGCATGGCCCGTGGAATCAAGAACAAGGAACTCTTCCCACCTAAGACATACAGGCAGTTGTCGCAGCTGTACACCAAGCTACCATACATATACGGTCTCCCCAACATTCACAAACACGGTATTCCGCTGAGGCTAATTGTTAGCTGCCACGCTTCTGTGCCACGCTCTGAGTCGCTTCCTTGTGAATATAATTGAGCTTTTAATAGGAAAGTCACCTTCATATGCCCTATAATCCAACCAGATGGTGCCCATGGAGGAGGTACTATCGGTAGTCAGCAACAGACTGGCTTCGGACTCTATGAGAACGGACCAGTATACCAATAGATAACCTGATGGAGATGCTGACTTTCTGTGCACAAACAACGCACTTCGGAATGGGATCAGATATATATCGACAGAATGAAGGCTTAGCAATGGGCTCGCCATTATCACCAGAATTGGCAAACACACACAGGTATACTTCGAAGAAATGGCATTAGAATCCACACCACTAAAGCCAACCCTGAGATACGTAGATGCCACCTTCATACTCCACACCAGGAAGAAGTCCAGCTACTACTAGACCATGTAAACTCAATAAGATCATCGATACATTTCACAATGAAGAGAGAAAACAAAAACAAACTCGCATTCCTGGATGTACTAACAGAACACCCCAGTTTATGGATTCACCTTCCAAAATCTAAATAATCAGAGTACGGCAGTTGATATATCCATAGATCAAGCTCCCGGAGTTCGATTGCGAGGAAATGACTTGTAACATTCAGTACCTCCAAAACCGAGCAGACCCACCAGTAGTAATAAATCAGTAAACGTCTATTGGGGCATAAGCTTACTCCAGACCGCAATTGCAACTTGTATATTCGATCCATCGCTAAGGATAATGGAAAATGCACGGGACGAGAAAATATATCTCTTGCTATGCTTTATATTTACAAGAGTCAAATCAGATCAGAGAAACGGATTGTTTCCGCTGTATTTGGGTTGAAGCTGCTCAATTCTCAAAACCTCAATATCGTTAAAATTATTTTCCAGCTTGCAATCTCTGAACCACATCAAGTCTGGAGTCAAGCGGTATTTATTATACATATCCACATAATACGCACTTTTTACTCCCTGTTTGTACGCACTTTTAACAATCTAATTCCAAAACCCACTACATTTTTTGGCCCATAGACCTAGTTTGGGTAAAAAGTATTATAAATAATAACAATAAATTTGGAAATTTTGACGTATACTATGTTATTCCCCTCTTTCTCTCTCTCTTTAATTCTATCTCTCTTTTCTCAATATATATATATATATATATATATATATATATATATGTATATGTATGTATAATTAAAGAAGAATCAAATCCCTTCATGGAACCAACAGACAACTAGCCAAAAACCTAAATATATATATATATATATATATATATATATATATATATATATATATATATATATATATATACTTAAACATTTTGAAAAGTCAAAACATTTTAGCTCTTGTATATAATTTCTTGTTACAAAATACAATCATCACATTTGCCTTGTTAAAGTCCCCAAAGGACGAAACGTGTCGGCTAAGATAAGTTTTCCTTTTGTCTTTATTCACATATATATGCCTATACTCAGAAACTATGAGCTAAAACAAAGAATAAAATAAATGAAAAAGAAAAAAATAATCCTGGTCAAACTCAACCAAGAGAAAGCTGAAAAACAAAGGCGTAAAGTAAGCTCTCCACAGCCTCTACAGGAAATTTAATAATCATTATAATAATAACATTCACATCATAGCAGGAATACAGTGCCCAAAACAAAACGTTTCACGCTAAGAAGCGATTCTGAAATGCCAAAGTACGGCTTCTTGCAGTAAAAGTTCTTGGAACAGTGAAATAGTCAAGTGTGCCTTAGCCACGCGACACCACCACAAGAAAAGTCGATAGATATTAACTTCCTTGTTAAAAATATCTACTCAAACACGTATACTCACTAAGTATAACGTTTAGAGTAATACTACTGCTATTACTATTACTACTATTATTACTAATAATAATATAATTGGTATTTGGGAATCAACCCTTCCTTTATACACGTTTCAATGAAGAAGACTGACAAATCATTGTGATTAAGCTTTTCATATTTTCTTGATTCGTATATATATATATATATATATATATATATATATATATATATATATATATATATATATATATAGGTCGTGTCCGTGTGTGTGCGTGCGTGTGTGTGTGAATTTATGTTCTTAAAAATTTATATGTCGTTATCCCATCACTTTTTTGTCTCTCTCCCATATATATATATATATATATATATATATATATATATATATATATATATATATGTTTGACGTCATGAGCTGCGGTGCGATTTTCGCTTCCAGCGTCTCGTATGCACGAGTTTGTCGTTGCTTGAAATCTTCCATGTAGACATAAACAGACGATCATTATTGTTTTGTTCGTGTATTGGCTAATATATTGTAATGTAATTGTCATCTTTAATAATGGGTTATGTAAGCCGAAAGCTTAGATAAAATTAAAAGATATGTATCAATACTGTAATTTCTTTCTTCGTTTAATGATAATGTTATTAAGCTTATCAAATGATATGAAAAGAATTTACATAAAGTAAATAGACAAAACTTGTCTATATTATTTAATGAAACATGCATCAATGAAAAAATGCTGCCTAAATGCTCAATATATATATATATATATATATGTTCAAAGAGAATCAACCACAAGATACATACATTAGAGAATCTTTAAATAAGGAATAAATAACCATAAACCAACCCGATCAATGGGAATAGACGCCAACTATATATATATATATATATATATATATATATATATATATATATATATATACACTTTCTATGACATCGTTCTTCCAGTGGGAGAAGTGTTTGCCTTAAATTGTAATCATCGGTGAGAAACTGAGAAGTTGCCACTATATATATATATATATATATATATATATATATAAAGAATTAATTCAATAAAGAATGGTGATGTAGTATAATGTTTTATACCGTGTTTATAGTTGTTGTAGTAATGTAAGTCTTTTGTCTGTTTCTCTCAATCTCCGACGAAACTTTAGTAAAAGTTAAACACATTGTATTGATAAACGATTCCCATTTGTTCTTTATCTTCTCCCACTGGAAGATCGATGTCATGGAAAGTGTGTGTATATATATATATATATATATATATATATATATATATATATCATGAAACAAATTTTTCCAATTATCAGCCATTGAAAAACCTTGTACACAGTATATATTACCATATTTGTCTTCTTTTAACTTCCATCACTCTCCGTTTCGATAACAAACGATGGTGTTAAAAAATAAAAAGGCTCCTAATCCCGACGCGAAAATTGAAATATGGTGTGGACACGCCATACATTTGAAGCAAAGAATAACAGATAAGGGAATGTGAGTTTTTGTGTAATTTTTCTCTTTCCTGAAGAAGTAAAACGAGTGGAGTCATATCACTCCCCTGACGCCGACCTGGCGAAATCTCGAACATTAATCTCGCTCAGGACGAGATTGGCCAGAAATAAGCGTTTGAGATAATAAATATTTACCACTGCCCCTTTATTTTGAATGGTCCCTGTTCTCTGACGCCTTTCAATAATGAAGCCAGCATGATATCTTCTTTGTATTTTCTATTTTTTAACAGCACATTGGAGGCGTTTAAACGTAGTAACAATCCATTACTACAGTCTAGCAAATTCAGTTAAACCCACACTCTATTTTCCACATGTGATCTTTTACTGTGGACAGTATTTTGTCAAGAATCTAGAGATATATAGTAGGAATATATATATATATATATATATATATATGTGTGTGTGTGTGTGTGTGTGTGTGTGTGTGTGTGTGTGTGTTGTGTGTGTGTGTCTATCTCTGTGTGTGTATTATGCCAAATACGTAAGTGTTAATGATTATTCCAATGAGGTTTTTTAATATAAAAATATTAAAAAGTCAAATCTATGAAGAGAGTTCAATGTTAAATTCATATACAGAGGAATATAAATAATAATAAGGAACATACTTAAAACATCATATAAGTCGGTTATAAATTTATTTTAGCAGATATATAGATACCTGCCTCATCAAATCGACTACATTTTATTAAATGATACAAATTGAACCAGACAATATGAAAATAAACCAGGCAAAAAAAAATTGTAAATAATCGAGAAAAAACATGTTGTAGAATTAACTTGACCTTAAAAAACTTTTGGTTGGCGGGATTTCTTACATAATTGAAGAGAGAGAGAAAAAAATAAAGAGAGAGAGAAAATGGGGAAGAAAAAAGAAGTTAGTATAAAGAGTAGATTTGATTTGGTTTATTTTGTTTTATGGCATATCAACCTCAATGGGTTATTTAATGCTGACAACATTTTTATTGCTGGTAATATCTTGTTTTGTCAAAAATCTATTTCTGGTAATATTTTTCTTTCATAATTGTATTGCCGGTAATAATTTTTTTCAAAAAAGTATTGCTGGTAATAGTTAACTATTAGCTGGGACCCTAACAGGTGCTACCACCCTGGATCAGGGTGGACCTGGAAACACCAGCAATTAAGAGGTGGTTCCATGCTCCTCAAAACCTCCTGGTCAGAGGCCTTGCTAATTGTTGAAACTTGACTAATGCATGGAATAATAATGCAACACAAAATGTACTTAGAACAAAATGTATTGAAACAAGAAAGTGTACACAATATTTACATATAGTCTTTTGTATATTCCTGGTAAGACCGTTCCTGGAGAATGTGTTGACTGAGTCGCAGTCGGGCAGAGTCTCTGGTTGAATCTCTTGATTCCTCCCTCTCTTCCCGGCACCAACCATATTTATATGGTCGGTACTCCACTATGCAAATTAGGTGGATCCTACCACAACACTAATGGATGTAGTATATCGTCTTACCCAGGACGTGGATGTAGTTTAACGTCTTACCCAGGATGTATAAAGATTAGGGAAAGGTGGGGAAATTATATATGGCTAAACCAGTATCCAATATAATTCATAGAAATGAATCAATGTTGTGATTTATTTAAACATAATAATAATAATTATATATATATATATATATATATATATATATATATATATATATATATTATGAAATGGACAAAGTCCGACAATTATTTAAGACATTTTTGTTTGTACGTTCTTTTATAGATACAAATATTTAAGTAAATGCTCTGTTTATAATAAACAGTATTAATAACATTTACCGGCCTGAATGTCCGAGCAATTGTCATAGAAAATATGCGTCCTGTGACAGGAATCATCTACGGAACCGTCATATACCCTGACGTGCCTTATCCGATCGGAAAACAGAGGATCGTTCGGTTAGCGGATTTTACTGTTTTTTTATGACGTCATTTGTTTACATTTGGATACGCATTGAGCAGATATGAATGAATGAGAGAAAATCATGAAGAATTGTGTTTAAAAACAAAGATAGGAGAAAAAACAAAAAGACAAAACAATAATAATAAAAAATGGTAGAGATAAGATAATGGGAATAATGTATTAGAAAAAAGTTAAATACGTTGCAGTCTAATATTAACAATGGTTATATAGCAAAGGAAGCAAAAAGTAAAAATATTAATAAAAATAAATAATATCTATACTAGTACATGTTCTTCCCAGCTAGACTCTACTAATCTGGGTCAACGTACTTGAGCAGAAGTTTGAATTTATATAGGCAGGTGCTCATTAAATCACTTCTTTTGTTTAAGAGATTTGGATTGTTTATATTTTTAAGGATTATTAATTTCTCAGAGATACATAAGTTGCCTTTCTCGCCAAAAGGATTTAACTTTCGTTACTGTTTCCCAGGTGATAATTAAGTTTTTTTATTGTCGCTTTTCAGTTTGCAGAAAAATTTAGAGAGGGTAGTGTTGTTAGTATATTTGATATTACCTCTTGTCATTTGGTGTTGGTAAAATTGCGATTTCTAATGGTTTTCTGCTAACTCACTCATGTCTCCTCACCCCCCTCACTTCCTCACTTCGTTAATTTACATATGTTTAATACGGCCTGTCAAAAATGTGTAAATTTTCTTTTCATTTTTATTTGGAAGTAAAGTCTGATGATCCGCAGTCCTTTTAAAAGGGCTGTGGTGAAATAATTTATTACATTAAAGTGGTCTGTTTTTATTTAAATTATTTGCTCTGAATTTACATTGAGCTCTCTGGATTTTATCCTCCTTAGGTTTACCCATACGGATTACCTAGTTTTTCATAAACTATATATATATAACGTATAAAAATATATTACATAATTGTCGGACTTAATTCATTTCCTAATATACAAACACACACACATGTATTTACATATAGGTCGAGTCTGTAAGATCTGATGAAGGATTGTCTTTTTTAAAAATTACAGGTTTCATTGGTTTTGGAGCCATTTTTAATCGTTGTTTAAACATCTCAGTACAAGATGGAAGCCATGCATATTGGATTCTGTGACTAGCGAGGCTATTTACAAACATGTCTAAAAGCCATGGGTTCATGTTTTGATTCTGTAGCATTCTCACCTGAATGTTATGCAAACAGAATTTTATTTTTGTTGAAAATTTTTTCCACTCTTTCCATTAAAAAGCCTTATCTTTTAAAAAGCTGATTGAAAAAGATATTTAAAACTGCATGGAAGCTTTTAGTCGCCAGATATACGATTATCAACAATAGTTTTACTCTTTGTTTGAAGTGTTTCTTGATCAAGCAGACCGGCTATTTTCGCCTCTTAAAAATAAACTTATTATTTCCGCTTCTCGACCTCTGAGCTACTTGAGTCAATAAACAAACTTTATTTTTAATTATTTGTGTAAAAAATGTTATGAAGCTTCTTCGCGTTGAGATTTCTAAGGCCAATTAAAATGACGACGTCGGTGGGGGGGGCAGTTGAGAAATAAGATTCCTTTGCTTTAAGATGGCAACGCGGCACTTCCGATTCTTTCATGGCACTTCCGTTAAACACGATTGCGCTATGAGCAACATAAATCTGATCGGTTTCTATGCTTGCGGTTAACATTCATCGGTCGGAAGTAGAAGTCAGCCACACACAAATACACCACACACACACACACACACACACACACACACACACACACACACACACACATATATATATATATATATATATATATATATATATGCTTATTTTTACAGCATTCTTTCGCTGACACAACCTTTATTAACTACAGAAAAGGATTTTTTTTATATTTTAGATAACAGTGTAAGTGTTTAGGTTTTAAAAATATTTTAAGTCCATTAACATACAACTAAACAAAAACGCTGTATGGAACAGTGGGATTATTTTAACTTATAAAATACTGAGAGCTAAAATAATCGTGCCGTGGATAAAATTATTATTTGAAAATCTATAAGCACCATGCGTTGCGTGGAGAAACTGACGGAAATAATTTTATCATACCGGCAATCGTATTTGGTACACAAAACTACAGCTTGTGCACGCCGTGGAGAAATTTTTCTTTTTACCTTTTTTAGCATTTTCTGGCGATTAACATTTATACTAAATACAAATGCCGTCTGGAATAATCATGCCGGTATGATTTTTTCATATTATAAAATAAGCGTATCGGTTCAAATAAACGTACCGCCGGGAAATTTTATATAAGCTAATTAAACGTTAATCAAAATCATTGCAAAGCTAAGAAAATATTTTTTTCTATTAAACATTTGATGCCAAGTAAGGCGATAATGCGACTAAGACGAAAGGGCTTTGCGGGAGGAAAAGCGTATGAGAAAACGTCATTCAGGAGAAAGGACAATAAAAGAACAGATTTCAGAAAGACAAAAGATGGAAACTGACGTTGCATTTAAATTTTTGAAGGTAGGGCAGGGTATCAAGAAACCAGAAGAAAAGAAACTATTACAATAGAATTTACGGTTAATATATGTATATATGTGAAAAGTGTATATAAATATAAATAAATATAAGTATGTATAATTATTTATATATTATATGCGCGGTACTTCCACAATAACACCAATGCACGCAATCTACATAAACCCAAATTTTTTAAAACATTAATCAGTTTGTCTGACGATCGCTAAAACGTGAAACCCAGGGTCACAAACTCACATCTATCCAACCAAATATATATATATATATATATATATATATATATATATATATGTGTGTGTGTGTGTGTGTGTGTGTGTGAGTTTGTGTGTCTGTGTGGACAGTGACATCAACACACAGAGGCGACAGTCTGTTTCATGATAAATGCAATCGTCAGGCCATGTGCCTTTAGCATGAAACAGACTGTCTACTTTTATATTTACATACGCTCTATCCTTGATATTGAGCACTTGAACCCGTAAATATAACATACTTTAAAACTATATTTTATCATATATATATATATATGGACTTAGCATGGGATGAACTTGATATAACAGTGGAAAAATATGAAAAATAGCTCTTATATTGGAAAAAGAATAGAATCAATTATCAAACCTATACTTTGAGAATCTTTTGCAACGAATGCCAAACATTTGTGCTGCAGTAATTAAAGCTAAAGAAGGATATTTTGATGAGAGCAATATTTAATCATAAATAGCTTTTATTCGTTTTGTCATAATAAAATTTCAAATAAAAATCATGTCTTACTTTTTTAATGATATATAATTATTTTCTCTTATTTAAAGAACCAAGCAACTACTTTTGTTCCAATTTAAAAAATTACCAGAGGTTACCTCGAACTTTTGGATGTAGTATATATATATATATATATATATATATATATATATATATATATATATATATATATATATCTGTGTGTGCGCGTGTGTGTGTGTGTGTGTAAAAGCTATAAAGGATGCCGAAATTGACCAAAATTTATATTGATTTTAAAAAAAAGTTCTGTCTACTTAAACTGTAGAGCAATCCTAAAAATGTTCGTTTAAAAAAAATCTCTAAATACCTCACTGCAGTTTCAGCTTTCGGGTATTCAGGGTGGTTTCATTTTCATTAAAAACCGTCCTGATACAGAAGACTTTTAAAGTCAAGAAAAGTCCGATTACCACGTATGGACATGTAAATCTATTCTTTTACACACACACACACACACATATATATATATATATATATATATATATACAGAGTCCGCCCAAAATATAAGCACGGTTCAGGAAAGGAAAAGCTTGTATAGATATTGTAATACTAACTTTATTTAGACATTAATTCCGACATTCAGTGATTAATACAAGTTACCTTTGAACTCTACAATCACAAGAGATACTCAAAATGGTGGCCTCTAGTTTCCAGACATTTATTAGTACAGTGAATTACTGCTTGGGTAACGTTAGCCAAAATGTCCACTGGGATTGCTGCACATGGATTTTCAATTTCTTGTTTAAAGACCGACCATGTAATGCCATCTGTCGAGAAAATATCGTACTACAGTAAACTGTGTCATGGTAATTTGATAAAACTGCGAAAGACAAGTTTTTTGGGGTTTTTTTTCCTTTTCTTAAGTCTGTATACATTTTTTTGGCGGACTTTTTATATACGATGGAATCGAATTAAGAAAAATTAAATGGCAACCTGCGTGCGAATAAGATTTCACCATCTGATCATCAAACCGCAAGTGTCAGGATGTGAAACTGACATTATGGTTCTTGCGTAGTGGAACGCCAATTAAAAATATAACTCTTTAGAGGGAGGGAGGGAGGGGGGGGGAATTTATTCAGTGACACGTGTTAACTAATACCAATTCTACACTACTTCTATCCACCGATGTCCAAAGGCCATATTTGTCAGTAGGTTGGATTTCGATCTTTGGATATTTCTGTTAATATAAACGTCAGCTCAAGAAAGGAAGGAAATCAGTTCTGGGATTCAACCACATCGCAGAACAAATTCCAGGATTGTTGTTAAATGAAAGAAACATCAATTTCAAACATTTTTCGACCCAAATCAGCAGTTTTCTAAAAGTAGGTTGTCACGTCTCACGTGTGCCAATCTTAAAGAAAAAAGAAGCTGAAAAGGTTTTTTTTTTAACATTACGCCGTAATATTATTGTTTTTTTTGTTTTGTTTTTGTTTTTTGCTTATTTTATTTTATTTTTATATTTTTGTAAAAACAAAATATGCGGGAATTTCAAGCATGATGAAAATGAAAATTATAGGTGACATATATTTCTCATTAATTTTTACAGACAAAAAATTGATGTGACGAAAAATGTGTTGAAGTATAATTATTTAGTAAGTATGGTTTAGATTTAGCAAAAGGTCGCAGATATGCGGTACCAGTAATGATCTACAAATCCAGCTTGTCAATCATTGCCCCACAATAATCCGCCTGGGAGATGATATATATATATATATATATATATATATATATATATATATATATATATATATATATATATATAGCCTGTTAGTACACACACACTCGAACGCCGCACAAGACAAAGCAAAGAAAAAGCACTTTCTGGTTTCAGTGGCCTGATTTAAAATCCAACAGACACCAACGAGTCCTTTTTCATTTTAAATCATTTCACTCCAATCAAGTTGATAATGCCACAAGGACGCAAGTTGTTACAGGGTGTGAAAGTGAATGACAAAACTTTAGTGTAGAGAAGTGAGGAAAGGGCAATAAAAAGAACAGCGTTCAGGAAAACAAAAAATGGCGACTGACATTTTAAACTGTCAATTAAACCTTTGAAGATTGTGGGTGACAGGGAAGTAAGAAATCAGAAGAGAGGTCCACAGGTGAAAAGTGAGAGAAAAAAAATATTAGAATAGAACTGACGATTGCATCTAGCTAGTTCATCAGTAAAATGGTCAAACCTAGTTGGTAAACTAATACCACGCTTAAATTCATACAATCAACGCAGTAAAGAGAACAATTTATCAAAACAATTGAAAAATGAAAATATTGTAGAAAAGACAGAGATTTAAGAAATAGCAGATATTTTATATATATAGTAGCGGCCATAATATAAGGAATGGAAACAACAAAGACATAAATATGCGTATTACTTAAAAAGTAATGCATGATTAGCAATGAAATTTTTACCGATTAGGGTGTAATGCATAAATATTATACAAGGTTAGAAAAATATACATAATATTTTTTTTAAATAAAGATTAAATGGAAATTAATATGTATACTCAATAAATAGTAATAACAACTGTACCCTGGACCAGACACAGTACCAAAACAATTAGACAAGCCAAGAAATGAACTCAATGTATTCTCATATAAACTAAATTACCAACCAATTTAACATTAATCAAATAAAATATAAGGAATCAACCGCGATTTACGACCAACAAAACCGCTACTCAAATTTCGACGTTGATAGCACTTTACACTGTGAAAATATCGTAAGATTTCTCGAAGTATACAGCAATTAATGACACAGCACGGTGTCACAAATTGGCGTATTCTTTTATACTAACATTAAGCATTTTCCTTCAGCCAGGTTTGTCTATGCATATGTATCTATGTATGTATGCTTCTATGCTGACATAACTGCCATAGTCCTGTCGGAGTAGACATTTACAAGGGTCGTTCAAAAAGTTCTAAGCCTCAATTAGAGGGAGTTGGAAAAACAAGACAGTTTTTCATTATTTTTCAATATAGTCCTCCTTGACATTAATGCACTTGGTCTAATGATGCTTAAGCATTGCAATCCCATCACGGAAAAAAAGTGGTGTCCTGGTCATTCAAAAACTCCTCCATAGCACATATTATCTCATCATTGTTTTCAAAATGGCGACCATGCAATTTTGGAAATAGGAAGAAGTCAAATGAAGCTAAGTCTGGTGAGTAAGGATGGAGTTCCAAATCAAATCTACACTTGGCTGTTTCAGTTCCTTAAAATGCTTCTTTGAATTGTCTTAATTCCGATGCATAGTGCTGTCCATTAATAGTTTTTTTCCATTTTCCAGGAAGTATATCATGATTACACCTTCAGAATCACTAAAAACAGAAGCCGTTACTTTGTCAACAGACGCTGTCTATTTGAATTTCTTCGGGGATGGAGAACCAGAGTGTTACCACCGTTTGCTTTGTATCTTTGATTCGGGTTCGACGTGGTGAACCCAGATTTTATCTTCAGTTACTAATCTGCGGTGGAAATTTTTAGTGTCAGCCTGGAAGCGAGTCAGAAGTGTCCAGGAAATGTCAATTTTCAGCTTCCTCTACAATATCTGCATTCTTGGGATCCATTTTGATCATCCCAAAGATCTCAGTTAAAACATTATGGACCAAACGAGAACTAATGTCTATGGACTTAGTTATGTAAGGGACAGTAAGACGTCTGTCATCCAAAGCTATATGGTGAATGGCATCAACTTGTTCATCAGTGGATAAAGGTTTTGGACGAACTGATCGAAGGTCATCTTCTGTGCTGTCCTTGGCCCACTTGAATTCCCCACCCCACTTCTTCACAGTTGCATAGAAAAGGAATTCCTCACCAAGTGTCTGTACCATATCTTCATGGATTTCTTTGGGTGTCATCTTTCTTTTGCAGATACTTTTCGCACACCTCTCACTTTTGTATGGCTTCATTTACAAAGAAATTAAAACAGAAATGTAAATTAGTTTTTCTAGTTTTATAAGTGGTAGTGTGTTGCCACAACAAAAATATTCAGCTATGGCTCTTCTTTCTGGTGAAGCTTATGACTTTATGAACGACCCTCGTAAATCCTATAGAGAGATTCCACCAACGCTGTGTAAAGATAGATTCTTGGTATCCACTGGTTATTTACGTCAGGCGATATCATTCACCTTAAAGACATCAGAATTCTCTAGCAAATACTCTACAGATATTGTACTCGACCCAAGCCTAAAGGAAGGAAATGCTTCAAGGAATTTCTTTTAATTCATATCACCCCATGCAAAGCAGTAAAGCCACTAAGACACAAGGGATTCTTGAGTGTGGAAAAACAAGAAAAAAGAGAAACATTAGGGAGCGAGGGGAATAGATAATCAATAGATAGCGACTGACATTGCATTTAAATTTTTGAAGATCACAGATGGCTGGAAAGCATGGAGGCGAAAGAGAGTTCTACAATCAGTAGTTACAATTACATCAAGCCAATCCAATTGTGAATGAATGAGACTTTGCCACCAATCTAATACTGCGCCAAAATTCATAAAGTCTGGGTAACATAGCGGACACTTTACCCGAACAATTATCATAAACGTATTTATAGAATATATACAAGGAAGCTACATTACGACGTTGGGAAAGGTACTGAAGCCGATATGGCAGGTCAAGACTAATAATATTGCTGATTATTGTCTGCATTTTATCAAAAATCTCTAAATATACAGCATGAAAACGGGGCCATATGTGGCAGTAATATTAAAGGAATGGACGAATGGATAAATAAGATTTTCTGGAGAAAAATAATGCCTAGCATGACCCAGCAAATCAGTTTTCTTAGCAACCGAACCGGTAATTGATTGATTATAATCGTTCCATTTCATGTCAGTCAAAAAGGTAAATTCGGGTAGACGCAATGAGATACTCTCCTGGAGGTTAGAATCAGTAAAAAGGGGTCTCTCAGCTGATTCATAGAGAGAAGTTTCGTTTCGGAGGACTTAAAGTTGACAACTCTTCAAAGACTTCCTTTTAGTTTGTTATGTAGAAGATCCTGAGTTGAATAACTGCTGTTTGTGATCGAAATAATCGAAGGCGTTTAATTCATGAAAACACTAAGATCTTCCAAGAATATCCAATGAATTGGGTAAATACAAGCGTTCAGCTAGGAAAGAGGAAATCATTGATCCAACAGTCGCGCAGTATGTCTTTTCAATGTAGGTCTCCTCAGCCATAAGAAAAGTCATATTGGCAAACATTTGACAAATTACGATCAATACTAGGCTTAGAAAAACTAAAAAATATGAGGCTTGTCAGAAGATTTAAAGAAACAAATCTGATCTCATCCGTCAAATGAAAACCTACGAGAAAAATGAATATGTTGGATTGTTGATTTTATTTAGCGGTATATCAACCCCTCCATGGGTTGATTAATGCCGAAATCTAAATATTTCGAAAATAATGTTATGGCTTCAATATATTTTGAACGCAATTGTATGCCTTCAACTACTGTTTATAATTTTTATATAAAATGTATTGTTGGTAATTTTTTATGTAATAATGTATTCCTGGTATTTTTCTATAACAATGTATTTTATACTTACTCTACTTTTTTGTTGTTTTTGTTTGGGAGTTCACTATTTACCCATAGCTGGGACACGAATAGGGTGGACTTGGAAACAAGAGCAATTAAGAGGTGGCTGCAGGCTCCTCTAAACCTACAATCTCTCGATCAGAGGCCTTGCTACCGGTTGTAGTTTATTGTGAAAACTGAACAGAATATACAAAACAAATTACTTTGCCGCGTCTGCAATAAGCATTGCAAGTCTGCAAGAGCCATCGTCGTTCTCACTTGAAGTAAAACTGGAGTTCAAACTTGTCAGCGCTGGTCAAACTTGTTCAACTATTCCACAGGTATCAGGTATGTATTAAGTAAGAGAATGACGTGTTTCGTCCATAGAAAAGACTTCGTCAGGCAAATAATGACTTTATCGATGGCGTCTGTCTTATATTATTATTATTATTATTATTATTAAGGGAAGAAATAAAAGAAACGACGGTTACAATTTACGTCGAAAATATTGAAGATACAGGGACGTTCAGCTTTAAATATTATTGGTGGGTGGAGGCTCGATATATGTACATGCTTTAACATAACCGATCCTATTAAACTTTCTATGGCTTTTGATTATATTTTTACATGTATTAATTACTTCGCGTGTTATAATAGCAGTAGTTTTGTTAGGAAAGGAGAGCACTTTCAATAGATTGTTAGTCTGAATAGATTAATTGATCCAATTATAAAAAAAGAATTTTTAGGAGACATGATTGTATAAATATTTTACAATCAAGTCTTCTGAAGAGTAGATATAATTCCGAGATTTATGTAGAGACAAGATAAATGAACAATTATATATATATATATATATATATATATAGTGGGACGCTAGATCATGGAGTTATTTAGCCTTGTGAAAAGGCAAATTGAAATATGAAACATGCATCAATTTATATATATATATATATATATATATATATATGTTGCACCGGCCTCTAACACAAGGGAATTACACCGGTTCTCACTATATATAGTGCCAGTAATACCTACCCGGTGTAAGCAGCGACAGTACTACAACTGCCTAGCTGAATAGTACCCGTTTTCCTACCTTTGTATCTGTGATGTTAAATACACTTGTTCTTTAAACCAACTTCGACTTGATTTTCTTATTTTTACTATTGTGCCACGACACAACAGATTGGCGACGTCGGAATCGAAACGATATCACTGCAGACAATCACCTAAAGTGATTGAAATACAAGGATTCGCAAGATTTTTACGGCAAAACACCTTCGTCATTTCGAACAGATATGTGAATAAGCAAGGATTGATAGCAAATTAATTACTACAATAGTAATTTGGCAACGTAAAAAAAAAAATTATTAGAAACAACCAAAAATTTGCTACCAAAAGTCTACAGCGTGAGAACGCGAATAATATTGTCAATTATAGTTGAAAATACTGACACGAAGGGTTTCGAAAAAAAGAGGTTCACTGTTTTTTGGTTTCTTTACAAGAAACCAGAGATTTTTTTGTCACGGTAAGTTTTTTTTCTCCTCTTCAAAGTTAAATGATTTGTCGATTGACAAATATATATTCGCGTAAGTCATTGGTGCTTAACAAAGACTGTTAAAAATTCGAGTCATATTTGTGCAAAACCACAAAGAGGCTGGAAAAAATTTTTGTGACTTTCCCATTAGTCGATACTCCTTAAAGCGACGGATTTTTTTTTGTTTTTTACGAGAAATACATATTTCTTGTTTGTGTATTAGTTGAGCAAACTACTTTTAGTAAGCAAGCCTTGGGAAAACTGATTTGTTTAATACAAGTGTAAACTGTATGGTGCGTAAATTGAATTCGTAACATGGACACAGAATTAAGAGTTTCTTCTTCAATTGTTCACATTTCAAACGGAACAAAGTCTCGCGTTGCAAAAGCAACAACTTCAACGACAACTTGAAAGGGAGGAGAAATTTAAAAAAGTTGTTGGAACAACAGAAACGCGTCGATCAAATCTTTATGAAAACACAGGAGGAACAAAGGAAACTTCTGGAGGCAACACAGTTAACGAATGCAAGCGAGAATCATAACGCATTCTCCCAGACGGCTATGTGGAACGCTATTGAAAGTTTCAATTATAATCCAGAAGACGATGTCACGTTTGCTCATTTCTATAGAAGATATGAGGATATTTTTGTATCGGATTGCAGTACATGGACAGACGCTAAAAAAGTTAGGTTTCTGCTAAGAAAATTGGGAACTGCCGAGCATACAAAGTTCGTGAATTTTATCCTTCCAAAAAAGACCAGTGAGTTGAACTTTCAAGAGACAGTTACTCTACTAACAGAACTGTTTTCTACAAAAACTTCTCTTTTTCACAGGAGATATAAGTGTATGAAGAGAGGACGATGATTACACTACTTATGCAAGTATTGTAAACAAGCATTGCGACGATTTTAAACTGGAGGAATTATCATCAGATAATTTTAAATGTTTAATATTTGTGCAAGGTCTGGTTTTAGGTAAAGACGCTGAGATCAGGCGTCGTGTTTTAAATAAACTCGAAAATGAGTCGAATTTAAAACTACAAAGCTTAGCGGAAGACTGAACGGTTTGTTGCGTTGAAACAGGACAGTCGTTACATAGAGGAAAGCGGAGTGTCGCACATTAAAAAGGTCCATCAGAAGAAAAATTTAACTTCAAAAAATAACCAGTGGAAAAAACAGGGAAAAGATCCACCTGGACCGTGTTGGAGGTGTGGAGATAAACATTGGTACAATGAGTGTCCCTACAAATTCAAACAATGTGACAACTGCTACCGGAAGGGGCATAAGGCATCACATTGTAGGGAAAAATCTGGTAGAAAGAAGACATCCATTAAACTAACGAAAATTGAACCTGAGGAAAGAAATATCCGGAAATTTGTACAGGTCAAAATGTTTAAAAAGAAAGTAAGACTACAGCTTGATAGTGGGTCTGATATTTCCATCATTAATATACAAACATGGAAGAAGCTTGGGAGACCCACTATGATTAAATCACATAAAACGGCGAGAAGCGTCAGTGGTGAAAAAATCACCTTCGAAGGAGAATTATTGACGAATATTTCTTTTCAGAATAAGACCAAAAAAGCGAAAATTTTTGTCATGCGAAAATCAAATAACCTCTTTGGAACTGATCTGTTCGAAAAATTTAGACTATGGAATCTGCCTTTAAGCTCTTTTTGTCAAAAAGTTGAGGATGCGAATATGGAGGCATAAAAACTCAAGAGGGAGTTAAAAGAGAATTTTCCAGACGTATTTACAGGCGGTCTTGGAAGGTGTACAAAAGCGGTAGCAAAATTTGAAGTCAAAGAAAATGAACAGCCATTGTTCAAAAAGAAAAGAAAGGTTCCATACGCCGCTATAGAACAAATAGACGGTGAATTAGAAAGACTCGAAAACATGGGTGTCCTCGAAAAAATTGATCAGTGAGTGGGCTACGCCAACAGTTTACATCAAAAAGAAGAGCAAGGAGATTAGGGTTTGTGCCGATTTCTCAACAGGTTTAAACAATGCATTAAAGGATCACCATTATCCCCTTCCGAGCCCTGAAGAAATATTCGCGAAACTGAGTGGAGGGAAATATTTTTCTAAAATCTACCTCAGTGACGCGTATTTACAAATCCCAGTCGATCAGGAGTGTTCAAAGCTGCTATGCATCAATACCCATAAGGGATTATACAAGTTTAACAGACTTCCTTTGGGGTCAAAGTCGCCCCTGCGATTTTTCAGCAAACAATGGACATGATAAGTGGGCTGGACTTCGCAGTAGGGTACCTGGGCGATGTGTTAATGAACAGCGCTAGCAAAGAACAACACAAAGCTCTTGTAAACCAAGTATTCAAAAGGATCCAGGATTATGGATTTAAACTGAAACAGGAAGAATGTACCTTTTTCATGGTAAAAATAAAATACTTGGGGCAAATTATCGATGAACATGGAAGAAGGCCGGATCCAGATAGATCGAGTGCAATAAGGGACATGCCTGCTCCAGAAAATATTGCGTCTCTACAAAGTTTCTTAGGGTTGGCGAATTATTACAATGTATTCGTGCCAAATATGCATAAAATAAAATCACCCTTAAATGAATCGTTAAGGAAGGACCAAAAATGGGTCTGGACGCAAGAGTGCTAAGAAGCATTTCAGGAAATTAAAGATATATTAACGTCTGACTTGTTTCTGGCACATTATAATCCCAAGCGTGATATTATAGTTGCAAGCGATGCCAGTGCCTATGGCATAGGAGCATGCATACTACACAAAATGAATGATGGAAAAATAAAACCTATAGCCCATCCATCCCGTTCACTTTTACCAGCCGAAAAGAACTACTCGCAAATTGAGAAAGTGGCGCTAAGCATTATATTCGCAGTAAAGAAATTTCATAGTTTCTTGCACGGTAGACAATTTCTGTTACAAACAGATCACAAACCTTTACTAACGATTTTGGATCGAAAAAGGACTACCACAACATACGGCGAATAGACTCCAAAGATGGGGTACCATTCTTCTGAATTATAATTTTCAAATGGAGTATGTACCATCTAAAAAACTTGGTTATGCAGATGGATTATCAAGGTTAATACCTAAGCACACAGAACCATTGGAGGATATGGTAATAGCAGCCATTCAAGCGGAAGTTGAAGTAAAAATACTTTTATGTGACACGATAAGAGAACTTCCAGTAACACTTGATGAGATTAAGAGTAAGGCAGAGGTGGACGAATTTATTATAAGCACGAAAGAAAAAATCAACAGTAACCAACTGGATGAGGAAATTTATTCAATTTGTGATAACGTCCTGTTATATAGCGACAGGGTCGTAATTCCTACGACATTACAGAAAAGAATGCTCAAGGAATTCCATGTAGGACATCCAGGCATATCAAGAATGAAAAGCCTTATGCGCTCTTTCGTTTTCTGGCCAAACATGGATAAGGATATAGAAGAAAAAGTCAGGGAGTGTAGAGGATGCGCATTAGCTAGGAAAGCTCTTCCGACTCAATTCGGTTCGTGGGCAAAACCGGAACGACCTTGGTCGAGAATTCACTTGGATTTTGCTGGACCGTTAGATGGTTTCTACTATCTCAATGTTATAGACAGTCTAAGTGGCCGGAAGTACTGAAATGCAAGAATCCCACATCCGAGGCAGCTATTAACTTCCTGTATGAACTATTCGCTAGGTTTGGAGTTGTAGACTGCATTGTCACAGACAATGGAACGCAATTCACGTCTACCGAATTTAAACATCTCTGCGAGGATTATCTAATCGAGCATATAACCATTCCACCATACCATCCAAGAAGCAATGGGCAAGCGGAGAGATTCGTGGATACGCTCAAGAGAGCCCAGAGAAAGGCTAGTGGATCACCGACGGATAAGTCAATCCAACAGTTCTTACAAGTTTACAGGGTCACTCCGAATGCAAACATCGAAACGTCGAAGACACCTGCTGAGGTCATGTTCGGACGCAAGGTTAGATCAATTTTCCACAAGTTAACAAACCAGAATAGGCCAAACATCAAAAAACCAATAACAAAAAAACTGTATAAAGTTGGCGAAAGAGTTTTCTACAAGATGCATAGAAATAATAGGACCTTTTGGGAGTCCGGCACTATTGAGAAACAAATAGGCAACATGGTCTATATGATTAAGGGACCAGATTTCGTGCACAAACGTCACACTAACCAAATCCGGAAAAGATACTCGAACAGTGAGGTGACCAGATCGCCCGAGGAGGACATCATGGACACAGTGTTTGATACTTTTCAGGTGCCCATACCAGAGACAGCTCCTGAGAATAGGAGGTCAGAAAGAAAACGGAAATCAACGGAGTTGATTAGGGTGAACCCAAAACAAAAACGTTATTAATTCCCAGACGGGATATTTTCAAAGGGGGGTGATGCACCGGCCTCTAACACAAGGGAATTACACCGGTTCTCACTATATATAGTGCCAGTAATACCTACCCGGAGTAAGCAGCGACAGTACTACAACTGCCTAGCTGAGTAGTACCCGTTTCCTACCTTTGTATCTGTGATGTTAAATACACTTGTTCTTTAAACCAACTTCGACTTGATTTTCTTATTTTTACTATTGTGCCACGACACAACAATATATATATATATATATATATATATATATATATATATATATAAGTAAAGGTTTATTCCCATAGTTATTGATTTATGCTATCTTCAGCATCCCGACTCCAGTATTTCGTAGACGGACCTTCCGGGAATCACTCCATCCACTCATCAGGGGGTATCAGCAAGTGCGTGGGCAGTGGGATACTATACGTTACTACTGAGGCATGCATAAATATATAGACAAGTAATACGCTATTAGATAGATAGATAGATAGATAGAATATGTACGAATAGGTATTTTACTATTTCGGTAAAACTAAAGGTTTATATTTAAATGTGCTGCTTGGCGAGCGATTAAGGTTAAGTGTTTATCTACATCGTTGCAGAAAAGTATTTCATTTTTTTTTTTTTTTTTTTTTTACCAGCTGCCGAAAATGACGCCTTGTAGTTTGCATGCCCCATTAAACGTACACTTGCACACAGGTCAGCAACAATAAAGACCGTCTGAATTAACCCGCTCCCCAGTTAGACAAGCCTTAAAAAAAAAAAGAAAAGATAATGAAAGCAGGCAGTAGAAAAACAAAAACTGGGGAGGGAAAAAAATGAGAAAATAACAAGAACAAAATGTAGCTATGCTTTGTTCATTTCAGGCGAGTCTGCGTGATACATACATCTAAAGGAATGAAACAATTTGCGTTACTGGTGTTATCTTCGAAGCTTTAACATAGGAAAGATTCTGGATAAAAATAAAAGTGCAAAAATATTTCATTATATTTAAGAACACATACGCAAATAAAAAAAATTCTCTTTCAATTATAATTATGCACAGTAAAATATATATATATATATATATATATATATACGTAAGTGGGAAGGATAATCCAAGTAGGTCATTTAATATAAAATATTAAAAAGATAGATGCATAAAGAGAGCTCAGTTTATAGTATACAGATCAATATCATATACATCAAAGGAAAAATTTAACGCATCATCGAAAACTCGATTTAAATTATAATTTATTTCGACAAGTAAGTTTTTAATACTTGCTTCATCAGACTAAAATTACAAATGGTTTAATTTTACAAAATTATTTAAATTTATCCAGACAATATTTTTAAATCCAGATAACATGAAGTCTACACGCTTGACCGAGAAAATTTATTTTCTGTGGATTTATATTATTGTAGACATGGGTGGAGGAGGAGACGCAGCTCTCAACCCCATATATATATATATATATATATATATATATATATATATAGAAAAACAAAAAGCGTTGGTGCAACTAACAAACAGCCTGCCAACAAAACTGAGACAAAAAAGCTTGAAAGCAAACTTACCTGCTTCGTAAAGTAAAGTCCTCGAATCTTAGATTTCTGAAACCGAGCAAAAAATACTTACCAACGTTAAATCCAATGAAAAGACGCTATCTTCAGGCGACTTGAACAGAAATGAAAGAAGGGAGGGGCTGGTTTTATATAACCCGTGAAAAAAATAATTTCACTAAAAAAAGGCGTCATCGAGTTTACGTATAGTTACTCTATCTTTTGTGTGTGTTTGTGCGTGTGTGTATTCGCGCGCACGTGCGCTCGGGTGTTGATTATTCAGGTTGAAAATTGTTTTAATAGAAAGATTCTAAATAAAATTGTTTTAATAGAAAGATTCTAAATAAACTTCAATCAAAAGTAGGACTTGCTGCTTCTAGTGTTTCCTTATAAGGAAACGGCTGTTATTACCATTAGCATCAACATCCTCCTAGTCTAAGTTTTACACATGCTATCCTTTCGCCAATTCAACCACACTGAATACTGTTTAAATATTTGTAAGCAATACCTAAAAAGAGAGACAGGTTTTAACCAATGTCATTCAAACAGAAAATTTGATTATGTTACTGAACGCTTGAAAAAACTTGCCAAGCAATATATAGCTAACTAACCGGAAAGTGTTTATATATATATATATATATATATATATATATATATATATATATATATATATATATATATATATATATATATGGATATTTTATATCCCTTTAGCCGAATTTTACACTACACACATTTTTTTGACCTAGCTAGTGTTTTAACCACGGAATGACACATATCAAGGTCATACAAAGTCACATGGCCCAGTGGATAAAGGTATTGGCTAGATCCTGTGACTAGACCGAAAGCGTTATGAGTTCAATACCAGGCTGCAATAATACTGAATCAAAAAACTTGGAGAGTTGAGTTAAAGGAAAAAAACTGAGACATCCGGAAAAGGCATGGCACGTGGAACTAGAACAATCTACCCTGGTGGACAAAATAAAGGGTTCGTTTCGAAATTCTAATCACCTGGAGAAAGCCGGAGAGTACAACGGCCGAAACGTTGTGAATATGGCATTGAAGATGAGGTTAAAAGTACGATTAATGTAAACATAATACCTCATTTCAGAGATTTAGACAGATAAATATGGTAAGTGTTCAGAATAGCATCATTGTCGCGTGCCACTTGCTCAAACATTTTGTAACCAAAACCAAACTGGCTACGTTGACGGTGTTGAATCATCCTCATTGCCCACGTAAGAAATCTTTTTCCTCCCATGAACTGTTACTTTTTAGAAGATGTTCCTCCGTAGATGCTTCCCTATCACGACTCTCCAAACTTTTTTAGTTTAGAATCAATCCTCAATATCTTTCACGTCCTACTTTCTTCATTTTAGTTTCATATCACACAACTCTACCTTAGGTGGCCCTCCAGCCTTGTAGTGGCTGATCTTTCGCAAAAAAAAAAATGATCGCTTTTAGATATCCCTTGATGGTGGTAAATTTAACATGAAGAAATAGAGATTAAAATAAAATTATAATTGAAAGAGAAATTATTTACATAATTCGGACTATTGTCCTCATCTCTGTTGCCATATTTATTACAACTTTTCGGCCGTTGTACGCTCCTGCCTTCTTCAGGTGGTTGGAATGTCGAACTGAACCCTTTATTTCGCTCACTGGGGTAGACTGCTATGTTTAATGGATGTCAGTTATCTCCTGTTAATTTCCCTCTGAAAGTTCTCCACTGCCTTAACCGGGTATTGAACTCACACTCTGGTCCTGTCACTGGATCTAACTTTATCGACTTGAGGCCATCTGTGTATGAATTTCTGGGTATTATAAACCTAATGTCTTCAGCAACCACTTTTTTTACCTAGTGCTCATATTGCAATTTTTGCTGTTATCATTACATGTTTTTACCAGAGCTCATATTGGAATTTTTGTTGTTATTATCGCTTTTCTCTGGCACTCCTTATTACTGGTTCCCATATTAATTTCTATGCTTGGTCGGCTCAGGAGATTTTTGTGGCTGATTCCCTTAAGTTTACGAATTTTCCAATGGTGTTCTTTGTCTATGATCTCAACATGATCCCACAGAGGGCGGTGATCTCCCTTCTCTCTCCATATGTGCTCCGCCACGCCTGATTTTCCCCCTTTCCCTCGTGTTACAGCTTTCTGGTGTTCTTAAAGCCTTACCTTAAGGAGGCGGCCTGTCTCCCCTTTATATTGCTTTCCGCAGCTGCACGGGATAGCGTACACACAGTCTTTAGTCATTTTCTCCTCTGTTTGTGGGGGTGCCTTACTCGGGAGAGATATCTGCGAAGTGTCGTCAAGCTTTTGAAGGCTGTCCTGATGTTATATGGACCGCAGATCTTTTGCATTTTCTCTGTTAACCCCTTCACATAAGGCAGGCAGACCGTTTTCTGAGTGTTGTTGTCCTCCTCTGGTACCCGCTTATCCCAGTTTTGGGGGCTGTTGCCATGTACCCAGGGTAGTTGTTACGTTGTAGAGTACTACTTTACTGACCAATTCTTTATCTAATGTATCTGGGTCGCCACTTATGACTTTTGCTCGGTGTTGTAAGCAGCGGACGATCCCTTTCTTTACGCTGTATGGATGGTGGGAATTGAAATTGAGGTACTGAAAGAGAAATTTTTTATTCATTTTGTGAATGCCCCTTACGTGAGTAGATGCTGATAATCTCGACAACTCCAAAATACAAAAACTTCATAATTTTTGTAAAAGAACTTCTCGACCAGGCACGAACTTTTCACACCTTCTATAACAAGTTGACCCTTTGGACTTCGCTTCAGCCAAAATATATTCACGGTGCGATGGCTAAATTGTCGCCATTTTATACTTTTAATCTTGCGCGTTTTTTTGTTTTTGATTTTGTTGACTGCACATTGAAGTTGGGTCAGTTGGGCAGCGCTTGTGAAAAAAACAGTACCACGATGCTAATCAATCAGCCAGAAATTTGGAAACGGCATGCTTTACTGCTTGGCATTCGGACCGGAAGCTCCAATACGAACAATTCAGAATGTTGGGATGTCAGTACAGAGGATTCGGGAAGAATTAGATGAGTCTAATGGTGATTACGAAGGTGTTTGGCGTGACCATTAGTGATGACGACATTGTGCCTCCATTTATCTTCACACAGGGCCTCAGACTCAACACGGAGGCCTACATCAAGTACTTTGTGAAGATAGTGTTGCCCTGGTTGAAAGGGTGGCTACTGGAAGTCCCTATGTCTGGCAACAGGACTCTGAACCATGCCACGCAAGCAGGAGAACCCAGTTATGGCTGTTAGACAATTTCTACGACCACATCACCCCTTAGCTCTGGCCACCTAACTCACCAGACTGCAACTTGATTATTTTGCGTGGGGCGCAGTTGAGGGAGAAATCAACAAAACATCTTATAACACGAAAGATGAACTGAAGGCAAGAATTATGGCAGCTTTCACCAACTTAAACAGAGAAGCGGGAGATTCCAAAGTCGTCTGGAGACTGTGGTTGAAGCCAGTTGCGATTTCATTGAATAAACTTACTCTTTAGTATTTCAAGATATTTTTGTGTAACTTTGGTAAATATATCTGTTAAAACGAGATGTCAGTGTTATTTTCATTTTTGCGTAATTTAGACGACAATTTATTCATTGTACCCTGTATTAATATATGTGCATGAATTTATTTCTATGCTAAAATAGATAGATCGAAACAGACCCATAGATAAGATAGATAGATAGATAGAAAGAAAGAAAGAAAGAAAGAAAGAATCAGTCAGTGTGGATATAGAATTCAGTACTGCTGAGTGAGTGTCACTTTCAAATCTCAAGCTATGATCAATGTGTGGGCTCTATGTGTCCGCTGCGGCCTTCTGGGATGCGTGAGAAGCGGGAAATTTTTTTTTTCCAAGTTTATCTTTTAGGGCAACTTATTTATAGTCCGGGCTTCGAGTTTCTTTATTTGTTTTTATTTTACATTTTTCATTTTATTTATTCATTTTTATATACATTCTTGGATTTTAAAATTTGGTATTTCAAAAAATCTTTATTAGAGTTAGGTCACTGGTTTGAATTTGTTTACGTATCTATATTTGTAAAAGAGTTTATATTTTTGTGGAAAGGTAATTATTGCTATTTGTTCTACTAGATAAAGATCATATTGTTTTCTGGTGTTGTAAGCTGTATATATATAAAGAAAGAACAGTATGATATATGATCCGGTGTTCTTATAGATATTTTTATTTTTACAAAATAGTGCTCAATGTAAATTTACAGAGCATTAATATTGTAGCGAAAAAAAAAAACATATTTTAAATCAGTTAATTTATAAAGAGCCTTGCTGCGAAGTCGAGGCAATGACCTCGACTGAAATTTGAACTCGGCATCCTGGTTTCATGCCGTATCATGCAGCATATTGCACCCACACGTCTTTTACCATAAAGTAAACGTTGATAAAAAATAAATTTAGTGTGTATTTTGTTGATGCTTCCCTCGCCTCGATTTCGAAATGTTTCATAGATATTAAGTTTCATCGAGAAATTTTGTCCGTGATACGAACCTGGATGCACTTTTTGGGGAATATATATATGCCGGAGGAAACATATTTTTCTGATAAGATTTCTATAATATATTGGGTCCTGTACATATAGTTGGATAAAAATAATGTTTAATTTAAAAAAAAAAAAAAAAAAGATTCTACTCGAATATGAGTATCGATAAAAAATAACGTTTAAACAAAATAAATTCAAAATAACCGACACACACACATAGACACACACGCGCACACACACAGACACACACATACATATATATATATATATATATATATATATATATATATATATATATATATATATATATATATTAATATAAATATAAAATTTGTCACTTAGCTGATTTATGTTACCTTCAGCATCCCGACTCTAGAATTTCGTAGACGGACTCTCTAGCAATCGCTCGATCCACTCGTCAGGGGATATCAGCAATACATGTGTGTGGGGGGGTGCGTGTGTGTGTGTGTGTGAAAGTCTTATCAACAAAAAAGCTATGTGATTATGTATTTCGGCTTCATTGCTATAATATCAGTTTATTTAAAATATCTCCCCTCCGGTCTCCCCGATT
The DNA here is from genome assembly GCA_903632075.3 of Acanthosepion pharaonis. Lineage (NCBI taxonomy): Eukaryota > Metazoa > Mollusca > Cephalopoda > Sepiida > Sepiidae > Acanthosepion > Acanthosepion pharaonis. Next base: position 2,898,375 of record CAHIKZ030004620.1, on the reverse strand, counting down.
TGAGACTCCTCTGTGGATTACATGGCAACACATCCTTACAACGCCAGTTCTATTGTAAGTCGTTTTTTAGCAAGTAGCTTTTTTCCGGCTGAAGTTACCAGCCAAACGCAAAAACATTTTTTTCATTCAGTGTTGCCCCTTTCCAAAAATGGTCGGAAAAGACACCCAACCTGACCTTATTTATTCAACTCTACGCCTTTGAGACAACAGCAACGCTACACACGCATCTACATCTACATTTGTCATTGTTTTTGTTTGTTTCTTTGTTTTTCACCCATGCTGAAAATGGAGTACTGATGCCATATATGCGGGGGAGGTTAATTTTCCATTCTCATTGGCTCCAAAAGCGTCGCCGAGTCCTTTTAGGCGACGAATTATTTTCCATTCAACAACCCTTTTCTTACAGACGCGATATCGCAAGCTTCTCACTTCTCTATCGCTATTTCCACAGTGTGTGTTCAAATAAACTCCTCTTCTCCATTCCAGCAGTCCTAACTTTCTCTGCTAAAACCCACCACGCCACGCACATTGTAACGAACCACCCTCATTCCCTTCATATCCCCCTAGTGAGATTTTGTTTTGTTTTGTTTTTTTAGCGGCATATCAACTCCTTCATTTTCTTGGGAGCATTAGAAATTTTCTTTACAAAAATGTATTGCTGGTATTTGTTTTACTATGTAAATGCATTGCTGTTATTTTAACTATAAAAATGTATTTTTCGACTTTCATAGTGTTTAACCCCTATTTGGCCGGAGCTTGAATCCTAATAGGTGCTACCACCTCGAGTCAGGGTGGACCTGGGAACAACAGCAATTAAGAGTTGGTTGCACGCCGCTCAAAACCTCCAATCTAACGATCCGAGATTTTGCTGTCGGATATAGTTTATCGTCATACCCAGGACAAACACCTTTCCACGAACTGTTGCCTTATGAAACTGACTTCCAAGAGACTGCTTCCCCGATCTCTAGAATTTTAACCTATTCAAGTCTAGGGTTAACCGTTATCTTGCGTACATATCTACATACGATGAACCTCTTAATATGTAACTCCTACCTTGATTGGGCCCAGGAACTTGTACATTTATGGAGGCCTTTGGTTTGAAGACAATGTACGTTCATGTGCCTATGAAGTTTCGCATTCGCATATGGAAATGACCGTATTTGGGTATTTTTAATGAGCACGTGACCGAGTATTAAAAACATTCCAGCCATGAGACCAGGGTTCGAATCTCACCATGGTCGAATTGTCCGGAAGTTGAAATCTTGATTTTATCGGCCTGTGGAAGCCATTCCAGCGTGCTGCCCCGAAAAACCACACCTCGAGTTGGCCCAAACATTTTGATTGAAATTGGGTGGACGGAACTGTGTGGAAACCGTCGATGGTTTTGTTACCTTAAAGTCACAAGTCATCGTGACTGAGGTTATGACTGTACTGGTTTTGTTCAAACTGTCGATCACTCCAGATTATGCGTTCTCTCCCAGAAACTATGAATATTGTCAACCCGGCATAGTTGCAGTATAAACCATAGGTGAGAGCAGTTGGTGTTAAACAAATGTACCTAAGCAGATGTTTGTAACGGCGATTGGCTAGTCACCCTAGCAGACGGATGTGCTTGGGAACGAGTAACCGATCATTATTAATAATTAAATAGCATTCCTGTTTAGTCTAATATAAACTGTCTCATTAGAATCAATAAAATCTGTTGAATTGTTTACATACCGAGAAAGCAAAATAAATTCTCCAGAAAAGGATTTAAAATTTCGCATAGCTAAAGCCTGGGAGGCCTTGAATAAAATCGTTGTAATATAGAAATCTGATCTACCAGACAAATTCACACGGAGATTCTTTCGAGCCATTGTAGAGGCGATTTTAATGTATGGTGCCACTGCTGAGACATTAACTAAAACTCTACAGCCTAAGGCAACATCCAACTAAATCACAGCTCTATAGATCCATTCCTGATATTTCTACAAACTTACGCGAACGCAGAATGCGCTTTGCAGGACACTGCTGTCGAGCAAAACAAAAACTTGCGTGTGATCTAAAGCTCTAGTCATTTAGCCATGGCGCAAGACGAGTTGGTAGGCCAACAACCACCTACATGAGCCAATTATGTTATGACACAGAATATGCCTCTCCCTAACCCTAACCATCCTACCTTCATGTAGGACACTAAGACTCATAAATGTCGGAGCCAGATCGACCGAATCAAAAGCGTCCATATAGCAGCTTACATTCTTTCTTTTTATGTGCCATATTTTTTCAAAACGTACGGAGATCATGGCTCTCCACCTTCTCCTATCCCTTGCAGCTCTCAACAAGTTCCTTCCCTCTGCTACCACCCCTTGACCAAGTTCTGTCATCCATTTGCTTAAGCCTGCCAGGTTATGTCATGTGTTGTTTTCCCTTGTCTCTCTTTCCCTCTCTATTCGACCCGTGAGTATCAGAATCTCCAGGCCCTCCTTCCTCATTATGTCCCCAAAATTTCAGCTGCTTCTTACTGATGTTAAACATAAGCCTCCTCTTTGTTTGCATCCTCTCAAACACCTCATCATTGCTCACACGCTCGGTCCATGATATAAAAAGTTCTGTGATGTTATTTTATATTTGTTTCTGTGAACATCCGTAGTTAATATAATTTGCCCATTAGTTTTTTCTTTAAATTTTTAACTGAAATCTTCGCATAAAAAAATATGACACTTAATATGACATTTTTTTTCTTGTAGCACTCAGAATGAGAAATTTTTTGATATAACAAAGACTTATTCATAAGGAAGTGGAATTTTTCTGACATTCCACAAGGGGATGGTTATATTCATGAAAGAAAAAAAAATGGTTCCCTTATTTGTTTTAATGAGGGAATGTTTTAATACATACAGTCATCGAATTTCCGTAGATTTTTCTATTGCTAACATATATTTTATTTCCGCTGATTTTCACATAAATTCTAACAACTGAATTTCTTTAACCAATGATTTCTATTTCTTCAGATTAGAAGAAGGATTTTATTCCACTTCTTCTTTCAATTGGTGCAAAGTCTACGGAAAGGGAAATAATTTTTCTAATCGTTTTGATGAAGTCAAATTGGCATATGATTTCAAAAGTGACCAAAAATCTTCTGTTAACTGGAATAACTTTTTAACTTTAACGCTTCCAAAACAAAACTGATTTCTATTAATCATCTGAGAGATAACTTTTCTGACGTCAAAATAGTTGATGCTCTTTTTCGGATGAATATTTACCGATGACATAAAGTGAAAAGATTATATTGAATCCATTGCTAGGTCTACTGATAGAAAAGTTGGTTCACTGTGTCGTGCAAGATAATTTTTCTCGCCGGAATTTATATTTAAAAGTTAACCATTTCTCCATCCCTCGAATATTGCCGTCACATATAGTTTGGTGGTCCTGCTCTATATTTAGAGATTTTTCATAAAATCCAAACAAGAATCTACAATGTTATTGGTCTTGACCTGACACCTCGGATATAGTCAGTTTCCCAACAGTCGTAGTGTAGCTTCCCTTTCATGGTAATTGTTCTAATAAACATTGCTCTATGGTACCTAGGCTTTATGAATTTAAGGGCAGTGCTAGATTGGCTGTAAGGTCTCATCATTTTACAGTTGGAATGGCTAGATATAACCGTAAGTTCTTTGCTAGCAGTTTCTTCTCTCCTACTTCTCATCCGTTGAACTCTCTTCCAGCTTCTTGTTTTCCAGTCGGCTTTAATCTTCATCAATTTAAATTTAAAAGTCAAACATGATCTACTGTCTTCTTAATTCCTGTTTGATTTTTCTCGTTCCTTAATAATATTTTCCTTTTTCTTATTCTTTCACACTCAGTAATCACTTGTGTCTTAGTGTCTTTATTTTTATGATTGGGATTAAAAAGAAATGATGTTTATTTATGTTATAAATATGCTAATCTCGCAAGTATTGCAGAGAATATAGCGTTCCTTCTTTGGCTTACATACATTGAATAAACATTCCATTCCAAAAGATACGAAGAGAAAGGAAGAGAGTCAGCTGTATCTTCCTGGCATAAGTGTTCAGCATAAGTGTCCGTTTTTTCATTTTCTATAAAATTTCGTCGCTGCCCGCGTGTTTGGTCCATGGTATTCTCAGCATCCTTCTGTAGATTCATGTTTCTGTTGTTTCAAGTCTCTTTTTCATCAGTAAAGAGATTGTCCAGCATTCAATGCCGTATAGGAGGACTGATATTATGTAATAGTTCAGTACTCTTTTATTTGTTTCTAACTAAATTTTTACTGTTTCTTAATATTTGCTTAGCTTTTGGAAGCCATCTTTCGCTATTCAAATAAACCTTCGAATTTCAGCATCGCACTTTTTGTCCAAAGTTAAAATATTTCCCAGATATTTTATTTGTTGTATTTGTTTGATTTTAGTTTCTCCAATTTGTCATTTGTATGGTTATTTCTTTCTTTTGCTAGACTCTAAAAATATCTTTCAGTTCTCATGAATTTCCAAAAGATCGCATAAGCAAACATTAGGAAACACCTGCATGATTTTCAAAGCTCTTGTAATTCTATACATGGGGAAATTTCGGATGTCCTCGTCATTCTTGAAATTATGAAATGCTGATGGTCGGTTTCTCAATCTATCTTATGTTTTCAACAATCATAAGTGACAACTGATGATCATTCATTTCTGGCTTTTACATCAAAGGATACAAAATTAAAAAAGACTTGAAAAAGAGAAAATTCTTCTTAATGAACATAAGAAATATCTACGTAGCAATTTGGCCAATGTATTAGTTTTGCACAGAAATAATTTTAATTACAATTTCCATCTCAAATATGCTATGCTTATTAATAGAGAAAATAACATACTTAAGCGAAAAGTTCTTTAAAGTGCAATTATCGATTCTAGCCAAAATACTAACTTAGGGCCTGGATTTTTTCAGATATCTCCTGTCTTTAAAAGGCTCTTTTCTCAAGCTAACACTCTTATGCATGGCCATAAAATGTTTAAATTTAAAAGAAAACTGTTGACAATTTAAAATTTAAAAATTAACTTTAAAATTTTTAGATAAATTAACAAAATAAAATAAATAATATATAAAAGAATAAATTCTTCTTCTTTTTATTCTTCTATGTGCCACGTTCATAGGTGATCATGGCTCTCCACCGCTTCCTATCTCGTGTGACTCGTAGCAGTTTTTCTCCTTTTGTTAAGGTTCTCGCCCCACGTTCCACCATCCATTCACATAAACTCGTCAGGCAATTGGCTCGCTGCCTTTCACTATCTCCCTTGCTCTCAATATTCCCCGTGAGGATTAATTTTTCTAAGCCGTCCTTCCTCATTATATGTATGCTTGAACCAGATTTGGACAGTAGATTCAGATATGTTCCATTTCTTTCTATATTTTGAATTCTAAAGGTAGGATCAGCGACTTGTTTATGTAAAAAAGCTTTTAACATGCCCACCCTAGAGGAATTTACGCTTAAGAAAAACAAATAAAACGGTTTCAACGTGGTCATACCATGAACCTGTCTTTCCTAATTTAGAAGTAAGAAACGAAATATTAGATCGGAAAATATCTTAACTAATACGACGTCTCTTACTTTCTAAGGATCTTACTTTGGTGTGATAGTTAACAAAACATTCTGGCAGTTAATAAGTTTCTTTTTCCCTATGTAATCGACAAAAGTAATCTTTTTACCATATGGATGACCAACAATGACAAAACCTGCTAATGCTGGATTAGGCAAAGCCTGCCAAGACTTTTTGTTTCATTAGATTTCGTTAATTATTTGCGCACTTGTTTACGTTAGACATCCTTAGCTTAAAACTAAAGCCCTTATTAGTCAGTTTATTTATTTGCAGAAACCCGAAACCTCAAAACAATTCAAGAT
>CAHIKZ030004620.1:2887500-2890000 GCA_903632075.3 Acanthosepion pharaonis | reverse complement strand
AAGATTGAAAATAGGAAATATACGTATTTACATTTTAACGCACCCCACACACATGCAAAATGCATAATATATATATATATATATATATATATATATATGACAATAGGAAAACTGTAATTTTTGCCGACGCGTTTCCACAATGGACGAAAAAACGCGTCGGCAACAATTACAGTTTTCCTATTGTCATTTATGTTTATAAATATTGTCTTTTTCTACAGGTTAACTCTGAGAAATTATTTATATATATATATATATATATATATATATATATATATATATATATATATATATATATATATTTTTAAGGCATGCTATATTTATGGGATAAAGTGCTCAATATCAGAAACCGTATATAAATATAAAAGTGAACATTGAAGTCAACACTCAGAGGCGACAGACTGCGTCATACTAAACGCTATATATATATAGCGCTTATAAACAAAGATTCTGGTATAGAATTTATTTAGCTGTATTGTAAGATTTGAATAAGACAGGCGGGGTCCTTATTGCATAATTAGTTTGGTAACAAGACATACACTGGAGAATAAGAGAGGAAAACGTTCAAGTCTAGCTGGGGATTTGTTATATTTTACATTCGATTCCCACTGCTTATTAACATTTGTGGGTTGGGTTGATGCATTCAACGTCAACATAGCTAACCATTCCTACCTACAGATGCATTAAAAATGGTTTGACGAGACGGGGTGAATGTTAACCAATTCAAGGGAAGTAAGAGGGTTATCGCTTCGCAGGGTTTTTAGCGATTGAATATTTTTGCTGTTTTTTAACAGTCATGGCTTAGCAAAGTAAAATAGTAAAGTTAGACAAAAATGGTGAAATAACAATTGTAAATTCTTTTAAATGAAATATCGAATTTATGAAGATCCTTGGAATTTAAGGATGTTGTTTTTTTGTCAAGCGCATTTAATGTGAAAAACATTTAAGCCGTAATAGATTCAAACTAGTATTTCTCCTTTGTTTTAATTTTTGCATTTTGATCAGCACCACTTTACGTTGATAAAGTTCGATCACTGAACAGAACATGCTAACCATGGCGCTAAAAGATGTCCCCAACAAACGAATGTGTTTTTTTTTTTACTTGATTTTTTACTGTAACACGAGTTGAAAATTATTTCTATCTACAAAGTCTGAATAAGGCTAAAACGCAGATATTAAAAATTAATGTAATAATATTCTCCTACACCAGGACTTGCTTGTTTACCTGTTTTGAAAATCAGCATTAAAAGTTAATTTTAATTAGCTTAGAACATCTATATCAGTATATTTACAAAGCAAGGTCATGTGAGCAGAAATTGAAGAAATTGTAAGATTACGTTGTGTCAGTCTACTTTAGAAAACAGAATTTAAAATACAACGGTTTTAACTAGGCTCGAACACCGACCATTAGTTGATTAGGTTAACTCGGAAACGAGACATTTGTCTGCCAAAGTTCTTAAAAAGGAAGATTTCTGAGTTTGATGTCTTCGACGGTATATGACAAAAGCGATCATGAATGAACGAAAACTAGAAATCCTACCAGAATTTATTATTGTTGGGCACAACATTAACAACACAGTTTGGTCTCGTTCAAGACGATGGAACAAGGAAGCGATATTTATACTCAGAATGATATTAGAAAAGAGTAATTTATAGTAATGCAGGATGTATACCTATGTGTCTTATAAATCTAGCAGAGGCTTTTGATAAGGTATATATCAAAGAACTGTTTGAATTGCTATGAAAACTTGATATATTTGGGAAAGGTATTAATCCTGGAATGTATATTGTGAGCAAACCACCTGCATACGAATAGCAAATTAATTCAGTAAATACATAAAAATAGAAAGAAGCGTAAAATATGGATGTGTCTTCTTCCAGGACTTAACCAATCATTACAGCGAAGATATTCTGAGAAAATTAGGAAGTCCTATCAGAATTTATTATTGGTGGACATAGATGTAGATGACACGGTGTTAAGAGCAAACGCAGAAATGAAACTGCAGCAAATCTTAAAGAGGGTAGCAAAGGAAAGGGAGAAGAAAGGACTAATCATCGATTATAAGAAGAAAGAAACGCCATATTTATCAGCAAAAAAGAAATCCAAAGATGCCAACTACGAATTGAAGAAGTCAAAATCAAGCAAGTGCGAAAATTGAAATATTTGGGATGTGTTTTAACAGAGGAAGGAAAATGGACAACGAAATAAAACAATCATTAGAAACAAAGAAAAGAGTTTTCAACTCTTACGTAATATCAGACCTCCTGTATGGCAGTGAATGTTGGCCAGTCTCCTCATAGATGAAAAAGAGACTTGAGGTAACTGAAATATGGTTCTACAGAAGCATGCTGCGAACACTATGGACTGAACAAAAAGAAACATTAAGAAAAATAGAAAGAAAAAGGAGGCGTATACTTACGATTAGAAAGAGATAGTTGAAATATATCGGACACATTATGAGGAAAGCAGGCTATGAGAATTTGACACTTACAGGGCATAATG
>CAHIKZ030004620.1:2725000-2885000 GCA_903632075.3 Acanthosepion pharaonis | reverse complement strand
TGGCAGTAATTGCGCGTGAAAGAAACCCTGAAATGCAAAAGGCCACCCCTAACACACTGGGCCGTATTTTACCACCCATCCCATATGTATGCACTTTCCGATCGAATGTATATCATATGTGAAACAAGTCTGAAATTGTATCTTTCGTGCCGGGTCAGTGATATTTCTTACCATTCCTTCATTACCAGAGAAAAGCGTCTTTAATGCTAAACAAGGGGAAGTGTAATATTCACTGTTAGCTTTTCAGTGATTATCTAGGCAATCTTTTAAGTAATTATTGAAATCGGGAGTGGGTAGGGGAAACAGCCAGTAGCCTTGGCCAATCAGTGTGTGTTAATGGATGGCTAACCGAGGACAAAGAAGAACGGTAAATAGTCAGGCGTTGCTTAAATCTATAAGGGACAGAAATTTGTGGAGAGGCATGATCACATATATTCTGAAAGTAAATAAGGGTTTCATTTTTTTTTTTACTAGTATTCTTTACTATTTTTATCTATCGACCCGAGGATTGAACTCACAACTGTCTGATTAAGCGTATCAAGATACCTACCCGTGATGAGTTGCCTGATTTCAATATATTTATTTCCCCTAAAAGTAAACCGAATTCTGACATCGATCGATAAATTCAATTTCTTTCTGAGTTAATTCCCTGAATTAATATCTTCCTGAGTTCAATCCTGAGTTTGGATAGTCAGAAGAAAAGACAAGGACAAAGGAACTAGAAAAAAAAATTAAATGATACGAGAAATCCAAAATGAGAACAGTTGACTCCTGTGAATTGAATAAAGTGCTCGGATCGGAATTCCAAGATGTTTACCAACAAGGATAGATATTTTAAGAACATCGAAGCTACAGTGGTCAAAACGTTGAAAATATAACAACAAACTACTCTGATTATTTTTTTAATCATTTCATTCCAAGCAAGGCAATAAAACCACTAAGACGCAAAGGGTTACAGAGTGTGAGAGAATATAAGAAAAACATTATGAAAGAACAATAAAAGAAAAGAAATTAAGAAGACAGATCACGATTGACATTGCAATTAAACTTATGAAGATCAAAGGTGACTGAAAAGAAAGCCAGAAAAAAAGTTCCACAAGTGAGACGTGCGAGAGAAAATCTAAAATTTAAATTCATAAAATCTTGATACCAAGGAGGAATGTCTATATTTCTGAGATGAGGTATTATGTACAGTATTTACATTAGTCGGACTATTGTCCTCATCTCTGTCGCCATATTTGTCACAACGTTTCGGCCGTTGTACGCTCCGGCCTTCTTCAGGTGGTTGGAAAAGCAATGATAACAAAGTTGTAATATGAACTCTGGTAAAGACATGCAATGATAACAGCAAAATTGCAATATGAGCACTGGTAAAAATGATGCTGAAAACATTAGGTTTATAATACTCAGAAGTTCATACCCAGATGTCCTCAAGGACACATGGCACAAGTGGATAAAGGCGTTGGTTAGATCCAGTGACAGACCCAAAGAAGGTGAGTTCAATTCCTGGTTAAGGCAGTGGAGAACTTTCAGAGGGAAAATTAGCAGGAGATAACTGATAACTGACATCCATCAAACATGGCACGTGGAATTAGAACAGTCTACCCCAGTGATCGAAATTCCAACCACCTGAAGAAGGCCGGAGCGTACAACGGCCGAAACGTTGTGACAAATATGGCGACAAAGATGAGGACAATAGTCCGACTAATGTAAATACTGTGCAAGGAGGAATGCTCATCAGAAAAATTGTCATGAAAGTATTTATATAAAAGACACAGAGACGCTAAGTTACGGCGATGGGAAAATGTCTGAAGCCGAGATGACAGAATAAGACCAATAACATTGCAAATTTTTCTTTTTTATTTTGATCAAGAATCTCTAAATACACATGGACGAATTGGAGAGTTATAAATATGTAAGATAGATTCTGGCGAGAAAAATTGATTAGCACAACACAGTGAACCAACTTTCCTAGCAGCAGACCTAGAAACAGAGTCAATATAATAGTTTCATTTCATTTCAATGGACAATGTTAGGCCGAGAAGATGCAATGAGTCACTCTCCCAGGTGTTAGCATCAGCCATGTCGATGGAAACTAAAAAGGTTTCTTGAAGACGATTAAAAGATTAAAATGTATATAAGGATAATACTTCATCTAAAAAAAAAATTGAACAAAAATTGAATTTTATTTCATTGCTTATGATCATAATTACCGAAGCCGCCATTCTACGATCTTTAATTAAGAACACTGACTGGAAATGACCTGAGAACAACAGCCTTGATAGTTGTAAACATAAGCAAATAAAATTAAAATGAAAGAAATAATAATAATAATAATAATAATAATAATAATAATAATAACAATAATAATAATAATAATGGCTGAAAATGGTTCGTCTAAGAAAATTATAATATCTGTATAATACTAAAACTTTAATCATTTATGAATGTATGTCTGAGTTCCCGAGATTTAACAATACATAACCTCCCCCCAACCACTTCAGAGGGATTATTGTACCTTGAATATCTGTCGAGTGTAGTGCCTCATTCCATTAAATTTACACAAAAGGTTCTTAGTTGAGGGTTGTTTCTTTAGTGCACATCGGTAGATTGTTCTAATTCCACTTGTCATGCCTTTGGAGATGACATTTTCACTTAATTCCTCTTTTTAACTTAGCTCTTTAAGTCTTTGTTCTCTCTGTTGTGCCCTGGTATTGCACTCACAACTCTTTGAGACAACACACTTTTCTTTTTCTTTTTTTTTTTGTGGTGGGGAATCAATCAACCAAGGCTTTTATCCATTTTTTTTTATCCCATGTGTCCTTGGGGACACTGGTGAATGAAATTGGGAGATTTGAATTTGATTTCTGTAGACGTTTTTCAATTTAAAAATTTATTGTGAATAAAATAACAATTTTTAATTAAAAGCATTTTTTTCATACTTTTAAATTAAATATAATTCCCAAATCAATCTCAAAAGTAAAATGTCCCATAATGTATAAATATTTTATTCATTTGTTGCTCATGGGGAATCTTTCTCACAAACGTTGAATCAATCCGTAATCTTTTGAGCTCTTCATTTAATTGATCTTACCAATGATAACACGGGTTGCATAAACATAAAATCGATTTATCTTGCGCATTCAGCTAATGAAAATATCAGTTAAATATTATTAGAATTTTGCAATAACGTTTGACAAGATACGTCACAAAGACCGATTAGGTAAGCCCGGTTTGTTTGCGGAGGATATTAAAATAATATAAAACTCATATTGGGAGCAAAGCGCCTGCATGAGAATAGAAAACGAATTCATTAAATACATAAAAATAGAAAGGGACATAAGACAATGATGTATCTTCTCACCGGACTTATTCAGCCTTTAAAATGAAGCAATCCTCAGAGACTTAGAAATAATACTACGATTCATTATTGGCAACCACGTACTTAACAACGTTATATATGCAGATGACACAGTCTTGATAGCAGACACAGAAAGGTAACTACAGGAATTCCTACAGAAAGCCAGAAGAAACGAATCAGCCTCATTTGTAAAAAGACAGAATGTATGATCGTCAGCGAAGGAACAAAATTGAACATAAGAATTACAAATTCGGGGTGCCAAATTCAAGCAAAGACAAAAATTTAAATATCAAGAAAGTGTTGCAACAGAGGAAAATGCACCGAAATTCGAATTGGGATAGCGAAAGATGATTTCCAAAAGCTAAGTAAAGTATTAAGAAAAAGGATTTTTATCAATAGAAACAAAGAAAAGAGTACTTAACTGTTATGTATTATCAGCCCTCCTGTATGTCGTTGGATGCTGGACAATCTCATCACAGTTGAAGAAGAAACAACAGAAATGTGGTTCTACCGAAGGACGCTGAGAATACCATGGACCGAACACATGAGCAACAATGACGTTTTAGACAAAATGGAATCAAAAAAGGGCACTAATACACAGCTTCAAAAAGAGACAGTTGAAATTTCCTGAGCACATAATGGGGAAAGTCGTCTTCGAAAATTTGACACTCACATTTTGATGGCAAGTCGGATGGAGCAAAGTTGCGCATAATCTACCTCTGATTGGCAAAACAGGGATTAGGAGAGATAGCAAAAGGACAAAATTTACTAAGGGCTACAAAGGACAGGAAATTGTGGAGAGCCATGATCACCACGCCCTGAAAGTGCACGATACATCGCACTATTGTTGAGGGTCACGTGCAGTAAGTGTATCAGAAGAACGTTTACGGACTCACATGCATCTGTGGCTCGGACAGATGAATCTATTATTACTTGTCTCCTCACTGTTTAAACGTTAAAGGACATTGGCTAATGTAGCCATGATACGCATGCGCGTAACAGTGTGTCGCATATCTCTCTGGTGCACGGAGAAGCACAAACATTCTTCATTCTATACACAGATGTAGAAATTGATATACGGAAAAGCCAGTGTGTTAAATTCATTCCAATTGCGACCCAGCAGTAGCCACGGGCGGCGTGCGAGCACACAAGATTGTCTGTCTGATTTTCGAGAGTTGAACTCAGCAGCCACGACGTCTCACATTACCTGATTCAAAATATTCTAGAAACAAAGTCTTCTTTGTGAAAAAGCTTTAATTTACTTTTCCTATCTTTTTCTTTTTCTTTCTTTCTTATTTATTTATTTCGAGAGACATTTCATGAAGAGGAAGAGACAGGCTAATAAAAACAATTTATTTACAACATCTGAAGAATAGGTGTGCATTGGCCGTGATGTTGGTGGCGGTTGAAATAGTGAAGACAAAATGTGTAGAGGAAAGAGAGACGAGCGGCTGTCGGCAGAGAAAGCGGAGTCGGCGAGCAAAGTTCAAGCCCAATTCAAAGTCACAAAGGTTCACTGCACAACTGGTACCACTGGGAAAGGCAGGAATCTCAGCTTTCAAGAGATTTCCAGCACCGAGAATTCGACTAATGATCTCTTCTTTATACGTAACAGGAATATGCGAATCATAACTATGACTATTACTCGGTCACAGCGAGTTTACAGGAAGCACGTTTGAACAAGACTTTATATACAGGTCGTCGTCGACTTACGGCCACGATTGGTTACGACGGATAGGTCGTATATCGATCTGGTCGTAAGTCGGCTTATGATTAATTTTTGCATTTTTTTCTATTATTTCTTTACGTATTATTTATAATTTTTACTTTCTTCACATTTGATGCCATTAGTATCATCTCTCTACACATTGTTTTGTTTCTTAGTTTTACTATTCATCAGGTTTAAGTCAAACATTGCATACTACAGTGCAGTTGGTTTAATATCACTGTAAATATGGATGCAGTTGTGAATTTGTATTTATATATTTGTGTTTATGAGTGATACCGGTTATACAGCCCAGTATGCATAACCGAATTATTAGCAACTAAAACAATTCCCTCACCAGGCATTTCTAATGAGTGGCTAGACACCCAGGATGATTAAAAACAAAGTCTATGAAAGAGCGATCTAATACAGATGTGGGGGGGGGTATACAACTCAAAACTATGACTATTACACCATTACAGCAAATTGACAGGAGGCACGTTTGAACAAGACTTTATATACAGGTCGTCATCGACTTACGGCTACAATTGATTATGACCGATTTGTTTGTATATCGATCTGGTTGTAAGTCGTCTGCGATTAATTTGCAATCTTTTTTTTTTAATATTTCTTAGGCATTTTTTTTTTGTATTATTTATAATTTTTACAATTTCTTCACATTTGATGGCATTAGTATCATCTTTCAACACATTGTTTTGTTTCTTAGTTTTAGATTCGTCAGGTTTAAGTCAAACATTGCATACTACAGTGCAGTTGGTTTAATATCACTGTAAATATAGATGCAGTCGTGAATTTGTATATATATATATATATATATATATATATATATATATATATATATATATATATATATATATATATATTTGTCTATGAGAGATACCGCTTTTCTATTTCATGTCATATTCGGAATTCTTCTTTATGTGATGTATCCCTTGAGAACGGAGGCGATCATGACTCTCCACAATTTCCCGTCCTTCTTAATATATGTTCTTTTTTGTTAATAAACCTTGTTCCACCATACGTTTATTCAGGCTCATTCAGTAGATTGGGTGATGTTTTGTTCGTTCCTCGTGTCTTCAATCTTCCCTCTGAGTATCATATTCTCCAAGCCAGCTTTCCTCATTATGTGTCCTAGAAATTTCAACAGTCGCTTTTTGGTTTTAACATGACTGACCTCTTTTTTTTTCATTTTCTCTAAAACCTCCTCGTTGCTTATATGTTTGGTCAATGGTATCTTCAGTATCCTTCTGTAGAACGACATTTCCGCTTCGTCTTCATCTGCGAGGAGATTCTCCAGCATTCACTGCCATATAGAAAGATTGATATCACATAACAGTTCAGAATTCTTTTCTTTGTTTCTAATGGTTTTTTTCTTAATACTCTGCTTAGCTTTTCGAATGCATCTTTGGCTATCTCAATACACCTTCAGATTTCATACATTCTGTCCTCTGTTAAAACACTTAAGATGTTTAAATTTTCGTACTTTTCTCCAATCTTTTTTCTTTTTGTTTTCTTTCTTTCTTTCTTTCTTTCTTTCTTTCTTATCATTTATCGCCCTCTTTTTTCTTTTCATCTTTTTCCCTTTCCTCTTTTTCTTTTATTATTTTCTCTTTCGTTTTCCTTTGTATTTTATCCTCCTCTTCTTCCCTTTCATCCTTTTCTTCTTTCTTTTTTCTTTTTCCTTCTTTTTCTTTCTAAGATCAACTTTTCTTTCTTCTTCTTTTTGTCTTCATCTTCTTTCATTCGTTCTTTATCTTTTCTTTTCCTCTTTCTTCTTCCTTTATTTTTTTCTTTCTTTCCCTCTATCTCTACTTTTACACGTTATTTTACATTTATATTTTTAAATCTTTTCTTTCTTTCTTATTATTTAATCCTCTTCTTTCAATCTTTTCTTCTTTCTCTGGTTTCCATTTTGTCTTTTTCCTTATAATTTTATTTTCCTCTTCTTTATTCCCATTTTAATATCTTCTTTTTTCTTCTTTTATATTCCTTTTCATTATTTCTCTCCTTCCCTAACTCCTTTCTTCTTTATAATTTCTCTTCGCCTTTCTTTCTTTCTTTCTTTCTTTCTTTCTTTTTATTCTTTTTCAATTTATTCTTCTTTATCATTTCACCTTTCCTTTCTTTTCTTCTCTATCCTTTCTCTCTATTTGCTTCTCTTTCATTCTTCTCCCTTATCACTTGATTCGCTCCTTCTTTTCTTTTTTATCTTTTCTGTCCTTCTATCTTTCACGCCTTTTACTTTTTCGTCCTTTATATTCCACTTTCTTTCTTTCTTTTTTTCTTTCTTTCTTTTTTTCTTTCTTTCTTTTTAATCCCTTTTAAATCCTTTTCTTTTTTTCGATCACAGCCTTTTTTCGAGCGATTTTTTTCTCTTCATCTTTATTTTCTTCTCGCTCTTCTACCTTACTATCATTCTTTTTTTATTCATATCGACTTATTTTCTGTCTCTTCTTCTTCTTCTTCTTCTTCTTCTTCTTCTTCTTCTACTTCTTCTTCTTTATCATTTCGTTCTAATCTTCATTTTTTCTTCTTTTTGTTCTCCTTTCTTTTCCTTCAGTTCTAATTTCCCATTTAATTTCTTTCTATCACCTCTTCCTCCTTTTCTCTTTCTTTTTCTTTTCCTCCTTAATCATTTCTTCCTAATTTTCTTTCTTCCTTTTCACATTTTTCCTTTACTTCTTCATTTTTTTCTCCCTTATCATTTTATTTTCTTCTTGTTTCTTTCTTTCTTCTCTGTCCTTTTCTTCTTCACAGCTTCTAATTCACTTTCTTGTTTTTTATCATTTCCTCCCCAGCGAATTTCTTACCTTTTCTCTTCCTCTTGTCTTTCTTTGACTCTTCCTTCTCCGTCTCTCTTATATTCTACTTTACCATGCTACCATCTTCTTCTTCTTCTTCTTCTTCTTCGTACGTTTTTTCCTTCCTCTTCTCTGTTTTATTGTTCTATATCATTTTATCCTATCACTCTTTTTCATTCCGCCATCTTTTCCGTTCTACCTTATTGTCCCTTCTATCTCTTCCTGAAGAATCCCTGTCCGTCAAGAACAAGCCTTCATTGAAGCCGCCTCCGCCATCCAACTATCATTGCGGCTAATTTTATCGTCCTCAAAGATAAAGCCTCTTTATCTGCATCGTTTCTATCCTTTGACAAACATCCGGCAATCAAGTCGAATTCAAAAGTTAGCCAAATAGTGACTGAAATACATGCGGAATTAGATTCGCATAGATTTGAAATACTAAAATATAATTTCCAGCAAAAGTCGTAAGTTTTGTGCTAACAGCTTCTTTTCTCACACTTCTCGCTTGTGGAGCTCCCTTCCAACTCCATGATTTTCAGTCAAATTTAATCTTCAAAACTTTAAATGCAATGTATTTCGCTATCTACTGTCCTACTGATTACTCATCTTTTCATCTCGCTCCTTAGTAATGTTTCTGTTTTCTAATTCCTCAACACCTAGTAATCCATTGTGTCTTAGTGGCTTTACTACCTTACTTGGGGTGAACTCGATTAAAAATATACAGCATTGATATCGTAGATAATGCATCATTTTTTTTTAATTGCCAAAGCAATGCAGATAATGTAATGGTTATCGTTGCGGAAAGTAAAATCAGCGAGCCAAGTTCAAATTACGGTTCATTCTTTTTCGTCCATTTTGCGCTAAAGCCCTTGGAAAAGGCATGAACCCATCTCCATCTTTCTTGACTTGGAACTCATCACTTTCTCACCGTCATAAAGTGGCTTCCCTTTTGTCTTTCATCATACTTTTTCTGATGAGTTTTCTTCCTTGTTACCTTGACTGCATGAAGTGAAACGTACGCTACTAGATTGGCATTTAGGTCCTACCGTTTTATTGTTGAACTAGCTAGATGTATGTTCTATTCTAATAAATTCTTTTTTCATACCTCTCGCGTGTGGAACACACTTTGAATTTCTTTCTTCCCTGTAATGCCAATCGCCATCTTCTATCTTCCTGGAACCTGTTCTTTTATTTTCCTTTATCTTCACTTCTCCTCACTAAAGTCTTCTCATTCTCTTTCATTACAAGTAACTCCTTGCATCCTAGTGGCATTACCGCCTTGCTTGGGGTGAAATTATTTACTAGCCTCGTAAAACAGGCAGCTATTTAATTTCTATCGACATAATAAACAAACAATCTAGAAAAATGATTCGAATGGAACACTTTAGTCGATCTAATGGCCTCGATTTAATGTTCTATTAAATGATGAATAATTAAAGACGCATTTCTCTCAGTATATAAACATTAAGATTGCCAGACCGTCAGATGCCGATTTCATCAGACAGCTTAGAAGTATTTCATGTGGTGCCCTCGAAGAACCGTAGCATTTGCTACTAGGTATGTTATAGATGCAGTTCTTAATCAGACTCTTTTATAGTAAGGAAATAGTTCTCATAGGAATTCGGCGATGGGTAGTTTTAGTTTTATACACCATCATGAGATTATTGAAGAATGAATCGATCGACATGTTATCATCAGCAAAAGTATTGGATGAAAGCTTTCAACTCGCCTCCTGTCACTGGATCTAACCAACGCCTTTATCCACTGTGCCGGTTAAGGCAGTGGAGAACTTGGAAAGGAGAATTAACAGGGGATAACTGATAAATGACATCCATTAAACATGACACGTGGAACTAGAACAGTCTACCCCAGTGAATGAAATAAAGGGGTTCAGTTCGACATTCCAACCACCCGAAGAAGGCCGGAGCGTACAACGGCCGAAACGTTGTGATAAATATGGTAACAAAGATGATGACAGTAGTCCGAATAATGTAAATAGTGTATATAATACCTCATCTCAGAAATATAGACAGATACTGAAGGGCCGAAACGTTGTAATAAATATAACAAGAAAATGAGGACAATAGTCCGAATAATGTAAATAATGTACATAATACCTTATCTCAGAAATATAGACAGATACTGAAGGGCCGAAACATTGTAATAAATATGGCGACAAAGATGAGGACAATAGTCCGAATAATGTAAATAGTGTACATAATACCTCATCTCAGAAATATAGACATGACGCCTAACAATATTTAGTGTGTTGTTAATGACTCATCTCAAAATTATAGGTAACGACAATAATAATAGTTTTAAATAAACAGAATTTGATTAGTTTTTATTTGTTTAACGGGATATCAACTTTTTATCGTCATTTAATGCCGAAATTTAATTTTCTTGGGAACTTTGAAGTAATAAAAATATCTGTTATTCTGCTTTCACAACTGAATACATGGTAGATGATACTTGGCTTTTGTGCATATACATGTTTGTGCATATACATGTTTGTGTGGATATAATTACTAGTCGCGATGATATGTGTGTTTTATGTTGTAGTTTTTTTTTTTAAATTATATTTGGGAATACAGTTTGATTTAAGAAATGGTAGGAAATTAATGTCATGAAAGAGTTCTTTCGTGTTGATTAATTGATTTTTTTTAGCGGCATATCAACACCTCTATGGGTTATTTAATGCCGAAATCTAAATATTTGGAACACAATTTTATGCCTTCAACTACCAATTATATGTATTGCTGGTCATTTTGCTATAAAATATATTGTTAGTAATTCTATAAAATGTAAAATGTATGCTGGTCATTTGGCTTTAAAAATGTGTTAGTAATTTTACTATAAATATATATTGTTGGTAATTTTTTATAGAATTTTTACTGCAAAAAATGTATTTTTATACTTTCATTGTGTTTTATTTTTGTTTGGGGTGGGGGTCACTATTTTCCCATAGCTGGAACTATATCAAGTGCTACCGGCCCAAATCAATGTGGACCTGAGAAGAACAACATTTAAGAAGTGGTTTTTCACGCTTCTCAAAACTTCCATCCCTGCAGCTGGATGTAGTTTATCGCTCTATGCAGGACTAAAATAAACAGAATTATGTGGTTTCAAAAACTAACGGTAGGAGGGAAATTACGGCTTTCAACAACTTCCTATCCATCCTAAATCTTAACAATGTGTGTCTTTTTATCATCCTTTACAGTCGATGTTCTCATATCCATTGTCAAAAACTTCATTAGCTAGTTTTTAGAATTGCTTTTGCTTTCTGAATGTTACTTAGTTTTCAAGTTTTCTTTCCTCATTATGTCTCTCAGAAATGTCAACAGTTCCTTTCTAATTATATATATATATATATATATATATTTACTCTTTTTGTTCTCATTTTCCTCCTTTCTTATACGCCCCCTCTATGGTGTTCTCAGAATCATTGTGTATAACTACACTCCTGTTTCAAGTGTTCTCTTAATCTTTGAGCATTCAGAGTCGTATGAAAGGAGTGATTTTGCATAGCATTTCAGTAGAGTTCTTTTTGTTTCTTAATAATTTCTAAAACCATTTTCCTCTATTCCGAATCATTTCTGCACGAGATTTTCCATTCTATGTTATAACACTTCTTAGATACGAAGTGCATCTAAGAAGTTTTGAAACTTTTTCAAGAGGGACATTTATTAATTTCAAAAAAGTAAAAAAAAAACTCTCATCTCCTTCAAAGTAGGCTCCTTTGACTTCAATTCCTTTGTTGTAGCCAGTTCATCAAGTCCCCATGCAAGTCATTCAAAATTAAGATGTTAAGATCGCCACAGCCCCCTTCATGTTCACGGTGTATTCAAAACGATTGCCCCTGAGGTCCTCCTTCAGTTTGATGAACAACCAAAAGTCACAGGGAGCGAGGTGTAGACTGTAGGACGAGTGTGGATCAGTTTTGATGTCAACACAGAACTTTATTGCAGAGAGTTTCCAATTTGTCTTCACATTCCAACTATATTCTGCAAACAAGTCAACTGTGACAAGCTGTGTTTTCAAAGCGCTCTTACAGCCTCTCTTTTAGTCTTTAATAACAAAATTCGACAGGTCAACTTAAGAAGAGTATATTAATGATATACTAAAATTACAATAACCTCGAATAGTTATAAATACCGCACTTAAAAGAAATTCTCAAAAATATCTGCGATGACCCTTACATTTTCTCAGTATTTTAAACGTCTCTATTTGTTTGATTTTAACATCTCCAATTCATTGCTTGAACCTTGGGTTTTTACTCTTTTTGACTACCATACATTCTGTTTTCTTACAATTGATGGATACTTCTTACTTTGTGCTTTCCATTATTACTTTGTCGAGGAGGTTTTCTTTCTGGATCTGTCTTTAACATAACGTCATCCACGTATAATATATTGTTAACATTGTCCCCACCCGTAATAAATCCTAGCAGGATCTCGAACTCCCTGGGGATAGCCTTTTATAGATGTTGAATATATCCGGCGAGAAGGTACAATATTGTCTTTAGCTTCTTTCTGTATTTGAGTATGTTCAATTCATTTTCTATCTGTATGCAGGCGGTTTGCTCACAGTAGAAGTTCTGCATTAATCTAGCATCCTTTCAAAATAGTTTGAGTTTACCTCGCAGTTCAAACAAATCCTTATGCCGTAACTTATCAAATGATAGTATCAATAATAATTAATAACAATGTTTACCTTTTTATTATTCCTATATAAATAATATAAGTGTTATACGTTACCCGGACACGACCCCAATAACAGAGTCTGCGACAAGTCATTGTCTAATGGTACTCATCTGAAAGTAGTAAGTTCAATCTCTGGGTTAGCTAGTGTAAAACTATTTACTGGCTCAGCTGTTAAATAAAGCAGCATTATCAGAAAGAAGTGAAGATTTACGAAGAGATTTCTAAAACAAACATGAGACATGACAGGTACTGGAATCAGAACAACATACCCACCCAAATTGAAAAAAAAATCGTTACGTTTGGGTAATTTTGCGATCTCTGGAGTTGACAAAGGGTCCTAAATTCAAAGCAAAAATACTTTATTAACCATTCTAAAACAACAAGTCAACATAGTCGATTTTACTCCTCCCAGTCCTCATATTTTAAAACCTCTAGAGGTTTTCAAAATGACACCCCACTAGAACAATATGACTGATTGGAAGGTTGAACCTCTCAGGTCGGCGGGCGGACGCGGAAATTAATATTATATGCTCGAACCCCCAGGGTCGTGTTCCAAGGTTCCTCTTCATCGGAAGAGGACTAGCATTATTACCTGTCATCGGAGGTGACACTAAAAAAAAAAGTTCCGAGGAAGATTGAGCAAATTTTGTCTCCAGTCTACGTACTTTTTAACCTCGAACTTCTGCTTAAGTGGCTATATGATTAACTGCCTACCACCAGCGGCGTAAGCAGTGTTTGTGTTTTATGACGGCGTTGTGGAATTTGCCGAACTCTAAACAACATTTCAACACTGGACAATATCTGCAGAATATAAAGAAAAATTACAATTATTTTGTTTTAATTGTTTACAAAAAAAAATGGCAACAACACAAGAAGTAATTTTAAACTTAATTTTTCTGAGCTTCCTCTCCGCAAAATCTTGAATCACAACATTTTTTGAGCAAATTTATGCTCAATGGAAGGTATTGCTCGATCAGTCAGCGTTGTTTGACTCGCTACTGTCCTAAAGTAGTTATTGCTTACTTCAGTTTGCAATTCGTAATACTAATTGCCCGAATCAGAAACACAAGTAGAAATCAAGTAGAAGTACCAATGGGAATGACTCACTGAGATTAGTCATGAAAAAGAATATGAGGGGAAAACAGGTACAAGTCATTTTGTATGCTACGTTATTAGACTATTAAAGTAAGTATGGCCCCGACAAAACTTGACGCCCGCTGAAAGCCTTCCTTTAGGTACGCCAATCCCTATTGCCTAATCCCTTTTCTGACTTTAGTTAGGAAACATGCTCTTTTCATCTGTCCCTCTTTGCCTTCAATCTGCACTGTGAGTGTCAAATTTTCCAAGTTCTCTTTCCTCATTATGCAACTTAACTTCAACTGTCTCTTTCTGATGTTAAGTGTAACTGTTCTTTTTTGTTTCTCTAAAGCTTCACCATTGCACATATATTCAGTCTAGGGTAATCTCAGCATCCTTTTGTAGAACCACATTTCTGTTGTTGGCATTCACTGCCATATAGGAGGACCGATATTACATAAGAGTTCAGTATTTTTTGTTTTAACGAAGTTTCCTCTTCTTTGCTTAGATCAATCGCTATGCCAGTGCGTCTTCGGATTTCGGTGTCACAATTTCCGTCCTCTGTTAAAAGTCTTCCCAGATATTGAAATTTTTTTGTACTATCTTGATTTTGGTTGCCTCTTTATCAAAGACATACAGAAGGTATAATTAAGATCTGCAATTAAAGATATATATATATATATATATATATATATATATATATATATATATATATATATATATATATGCACAGCACCAATATACCACAATATGAAAATAATAAGCAAAAACAAATTCTCGAAGCCCTCTATATCAAAAGCAAGCAACCAACGCGAACAAAATTTATTACGTGTATAATATATATATATATATATATATATATAAAAGTCAGGAACTTTTAACCAAGATTATTTCTTAATAATGTAAACGTTAATTTTTGTGGTGACACGCGTTTGAATTGAAATCAGTTATTAAAGTGTGAAATTATTGACAACAATTGAGTTGTCCTCCTAATGGATAAAACGAATTCTTACTTTTTGAAAATGATTGCGAAGTTAGAAAGTACTTATACAAAACAATACAAAAAAACCTTCTGACAGTTTATCCACAAATTCGGGCACAATAGCCAACACCTTATTCGAAAATAGGAAAAATATAATCAAAAAAACAAACTTGTTTGTATATATATATATATATATATATATATATATATATATATATATATATATATATATATATATATATATATATATGCGATTCCGGGAGCTGGTCTTAGCTCGATGAATCACTATTCAAGTATATTTATTTCAAAGCAACAATTATTTTTCGTAGAGCGTCGTTTTCATTCTTGACTTCATCTGGATCCAAAATTAATAGTTTTAATTCCGTGCCTCAAAATATTGACCGAAATACATTTCGTTGTTATTATCCATAATGAAGAAGAAAGAAAAGAGAAAGAAAGAAGAAAAAAAGAAAAAAACAAAGAAACTAAGTAAAAAAAGAATGAAATGAAATTGATGTGGTTAGTCGGGCTGCGTAGATTTAAGTCCTATCAGGCTGGAGACATACCTAATAGGCAATGTATTTCTTGCTTTAATTTTATAAATAATCTTTTAAAAATCTCTAATGACTAATATACTCTGTTTTTCAAAGAACACAATTTTATTTCAACTTATTGTTTTCATATGTCAATTTTAAATGTTTTATTCCGTAGAGTATAAGGTTTTTTAGTAGAAAATATTAATTGAAAAATCGGGCAAATGAATTTTAGCCCGACTTCAATTCGCGAAAATCAAAGATAGTGGAAGCCTTAACTCGTCGGCAGGAGGGTTGGGGTGAGGAGTATAACTTGAATAGTGTTGAGGAAACATGATATCAAACAGCAATAGTGATCATAAACGTTCAATAAAATTTACAGACAGAGAGATACATAAGCACACTAACGCATAGACATATATACAAACACACGCTCGTGATGAATACATACGTTATTTTTTCCTACATGTCTGGAATTTTTTTTAAATAAATGTTTATTTTTATAGAATTATGCCAAGTAATATTAGAATACCAAAGTGTGTGTATGTGTGTGTATTTCTTTTTTTAATTTTATGCACAGAGATTTTTAAAAAGTATGTATTTTAGCTAGAGTAAAGGAATCATTTTAGCATCTAAGTTATAGCAATAGTATATTTTGTTAAAGACAAACATTGATGACCTAGAGTCGCTACTGATATATATATATATATATATATATATGACATGAAGATAGGAGTTACGCATGAAACAGACTGCCACTGCTGACTTCAATGTCCACTTTTATATTTACATAATCTCTATCTTTGGTATTGCGCACTTTAACCCATAAATATAGTATACCTTAAAACTATATTTTTATCATGGGTAAATTGTCATCATTTTATATTTTTAATTTCGCGCATGCGCGTTGTTTGTTTTTGCTTTTTCCGACTGTGCAGCATAGCAGGGTCAGTGAGAATAAGATCACCATGACGCAATTCACTCCGCCAGAAATTTGGAAACGGCATGTTTTACTGCTTGACATTCCCACCGGAAACTTCAGTACGAAAAATTCAGTGTTTGGGTGTCAATCTGAGGACAGTGTTGAGAGTTGGATGAGTTTAATGGTGATTACGAAGGTACGGCAGCTCGTAAAATTCACTTTGATCGTTCTGATAAGAGATCCCGAATTTGTTAGTGAGGGCCTCAAACACAACACGAAGGTCTAGATCAAATGCCTTGAGAAGATAGTGCTGCCCTGGGTTAAAAGTGTGAATGCTAGAAGATTTTATATCTGACAACAGTACTCTGCGTCATGCCACACAAGCAAGAGAACCCAGTCCTGGCTGTCAGACAATTTCTGCGACCACATCACCCCTTATATCTGGCCGCCAGCTTCCCCGACTGCAACCCCCTTGATTATTATATATGCGGCACAGTTGAGTGAAAGACCAACAAAACTCCTTGGAACATCAAAGATGAAGTGAAGGCAACCGTTCAGAAAAGTTGCAGGAGATTTCGAAGTTGTCTGGAGGCCGTGGTTGAAACCAATTGCAATTGTATTGAATAAATTTACTCTTTAGTATTTCAATTTATTTTTCTGTAATTTTGGTAAATATATGTGTCAAAATGTTATTTTCATTGTCAGTGTTATTTTATTTTTTTGTGTAATTTAGGCGACAATTTATCCATCGCACCCTGTGTGTGTGTGTGTGTGTGTGTGTGTGTGTGTGTGTGTGTGTGTGTGTGTGTGTGTGTGTGTGTGAGCGTACATAAAAAGACATATGTGTACATTTGTTAATTTTTTGCCCCCTGGTGATGGTAACGGATTCTAAACTCAAAGCACAAAACACTTCCTTATTATCAAACCACAAACGGTATGTAAAAGCTTAAATGTAGTTCATTTTCCCTATTTTTTTAGCTCAAGTACTTTTCAAAAAAATGACACCCCCACTAGAACAATATGAGTGATTAGAACGTTGACCCTCTCAGATCGGCGGGCGGACACGAAACCGCCTTTCTTTCTCCTATCGTAATAATCTCTGTGGTTGCTCTGTTTAACTCACAAAATGACCCCACTTTTTCCTTTTCCTGATTGCGTGATTGGCGGGAAAAGGGGCGTTGGCTCGTGACTGTCATAAAGTATGAGATTTAACATTTCGTTTATAAAATATGTGCAGGCGGAATTTTCTTGCCGCTTTCATTTTCCACTTGGCAACTGTGCAAATTTTTAATCTGTAATATCACTAGAATAAACAGGACCGAACAATTAGTTGAAAATTCTCAGAATGTTATTTTTTTGTATTAATTTCCCAGAACAAGACCCAAGAGCCACTCAAGGTAAAGGGTTACTGAAGAGCATACAAGGAGAGAGCCGGCAGTGTACATTCCGAAAAGATGGACGATAGAGGTGGCCTTAGATTTGAAAAGGTTGAGATTGTAGTGATCAGGGAGGGTATCATCTTAATGCAACAATTCTGATAAAGAAGCTGGCTGTGTGAAACTTCCTCCTCGTAAATGGTATATGAAGGGAACGAGGATAAGTTGGTTCAGTGTACGTGGCATGGCAGGTCCTAGCTGCGAATGCCTAGATTGTGAAACCAAGGAAATGTAGTTTGCCTAAACATCTGCCATGTTAACAGCTTTAAAGTAACGAGAAATTATCCAGATTTTTAATTAGAAATATTATAAACAAATGCACTACCCCAAATGACCCGAATAAAAAAATCAAATTAATTCTACTACAAAAAATTAGAAAATACCAACCTTATCCTCAAAAATAACAACACTCCAGTAAAGTCAGAATTAGAACGAACTAACATTATCTATTGAAATGGCCCTTAAGGAACTGTGTTCCTGATCAAATCGGACTCATAAATAATTACATCGGTCACACGACTACATGCCTATCCAGACGCCTTACGTTACACATATCTGACCACAGTTCTATTAGAACCCATTTAAACACACGCAAAAAATTACCAGACTCCATCCAAAACATTCTATTTGAAAATGAAAACATTAATCTCATCCACATGTAAAAAAAATTAAATTAATGGAAGCCATAATAATAAAAAAAGAAAAAAGCCAACACTTAATAATATTAATTACGAACACAGCCACAATTTGCTAACAGTGTTCGGAAAATAAAACGTCTCTATAACATTAAAAACATACACACAACGCACACCCCCAATTATAATATATAATGGCTAAAAGTATAGCCGAAAGCGCTCGGAATTATAGAAGATTTGGATAGTTTCTGCACACTCTGTGTCCAAAAATGAAAACACACAAGACAAATTAAATAAAACGTACCTTGCCTGTCGTTTTTAATGAAAAATACATAAGC
Source organism: Acanthosepion pharaonis (assembly GCA_903632075.3). Lineage (NCBI taxonomy): Eukaryota > Metazoa > Mollusca > Cephalopoda > Sepiida > Sepiidae > Acanthosepion > Acanthosepion pharaonis. Next base: position 2,866,486 of record CAHIKZ030004620.1, on the reverse strand, counting down.
GAAGGATTGCTGCCTAAATACACAATATATATATATATATAGGCCTGACGATTGCATCTAGCATGAAACAGACTGTCGCCTCTAAGTGTTGACTTCTATGTTCACTTTTATGTTTACACACGCCCTATCTCTGATATTGAGCACATTATCCCATAAATATAACACATCTTAAGACATATTTCTTCATATATATATATATATATATATATACACGACTGAAAAATGTGACACAGAATTTCGGAAACACAAAGGAATAACGAAATATACCTAGCAGAAACTAAATTCGATATTTAGCGAGTGAAAGACAGTGCCGGTCTGTAACGTAATATTTACCTTTTTGGATAATTTCGGTTTTTTGTTGTCACCAGTTCGGAATTTTACAGCCCACGTTGCTACGTCCACAGGGTCGAATTACACTCATTCTCTTCGCCTTTCATTGGTAATAAGGATAATGGTGTCTTCCTAATAACCACTATTGCTTCCCTAAACACTACAATCTTAACCTTTTCAAGTCTAGGATCAATCATTGTCTATCCGACGTATCCTCATAATCTTCACTTCACACTTTCTCCTTTTACATTCATAATACGCACCTCGTTCATTGAGCCTCTACCTTGAGTGGGCTTCGGGTTGTGTAAGGTTGGACAACTTCGTGACAAATTAAAAAAAAAAAGCGATGAAGATGCTGTTTTGCGAAACACGATTTCTTTTGTTTCACCGCATCTTGAGAGAAATTCTTCTTGACAACTTCCGAATCTCTTTGAACCAGACATTACGCCCAAGAATAGACATTTAATTAAATCTGAATTTTAAGAGAATGACCCCTGACCTGTCTGATGTGAACGCGGGCCATGTTAATGGGCGTACCAACGAAGAATAAATCAGTGACTGACATACTTATCGCATCTGCGAGGGACAGTGTCCAAATCTAACGTGTTTTATTAACTCAGAAAATGCAATTATTCCAAGCTCGCCATAGCAAGCTATCCCCGTAAGCCATTCACTATTACTAATTTTTCTTGCATCTGCTGTTTTCTTTGTCGCTATCAGTGTAATTCCAGCTGACTGATTTTTGTGATTTGTAGCTTCGTGCTTTCATCAAATTGCACTTATTACGAAGCTAAGTCAAAAAATACTGGCCTTACTTTCATTTTTTATCACAAAGGATTTTTTTAAAAAATCGAATTCACTCCAAACAATGTAGTAAAGCCACTAAGACACAAGGGGTTACTGGGTGTGAACGAATTATGAAACAGAAACATTATTACAGAACGCGAACAATAAAAGAGTAATCAGAGAGACAGTAGACAGCCATTGTATTTAGGTTTTTGAAGATTAAAGTTGACTGTGTTATAAAAATAAGAAAGTTTCATTCAAACAACTTTTTCCTAAGAACTGCTACTTTAATAAGTAACTCCGGCGTTGCTGCTTCCATAAATGGTTGATAGCTTCAATGCAAGCGTTAATCGTAACCTTTCCCTTGCCTCCTCATAATTCTCACTACCTTCCCTGAAATTAATATCACACACCACATTCACCATTTTTATTGTAATTTTCTGACTTGAGCTGTTCTCGAACATATTTGTGAAAGTTAGTATAAAAAATCTCTTGTGACTGTCGTGTTTAGGGAAGTGCTGTGTTGATAAAGTGAAGAAGCTCTAGGGTACTAACTAGTGTCTCAGAACTGATTTAGTATAGTATCAAAGAGACTGCACTAATCTGAAAGCATTACTACAGGAGTTGGATTTAGTAAATACAAAACACTTCAAATACGTCGGCGTATAAATCAGTTATAACAAATTAAGTATAGGAGAAAAGGAAATTGAACCTACAATAGGCTGCGCCGGGGATAGTTTTGCCCAATACCGCAAATTACTACAAAACCAAAACATCAACATGAAAACTTGATTCATGTTCTTAAATAGCCTCCTCAGATCGGGACTTTCATATGGATGTCATGCATGACTCCAAACCCGTTCAGAAAGATCTAAATAGTCAGCTGTATACAACTGCTTTTTAAGATCAATGGTTAAAATGGCTTTGAGTGAGTGAACCTTGTGAACTGGCGTTACAGAATCACAGACAAGGAACTGTACCAAGAGAAACCACATCACTTGAGGACTATCATCAGTAACAACAGCTAAAATTAATATCACATATAACTCGAATAAAAAATGACATAAGATGTTGGCATTCCATACTAATGCAAATAAAGGGCTAGGAAGGAAACCCTCGCCAGTGCTGGATTTTTTTCTTTTAAGAGGAATATTTTATAAATTTCAGCCGACTGTAATAGAAACTGTTCGGTCAATGAATGTCGAATGTTTCCTTATAAGGAAACTACTGATTAGACTTAGCATTGCCATTGCACACTTGAAGGCTTTCACAGTTTTGCATCAATGTTTCCTTGGTCTTCTACAATAGAGATTCTTCACAAAATTCAAAAAAGTATCTGCAATGTAATCGATCTTGACCTGGCATCTCGACTTCAGTCACTTCCTCACAGTAATGACGTAACCTTCCTGGCTTTTCTACAAATATTTTTATGGCAATTGTTCTGCTGGGCTGTTCTCCTTAGAGCTGCAACTGCATGAATTGAAGTTTGCTACTAGATTGGCAACTAGGTCTCACAATTTTACTGTTGAACTAGTTAGATACAAAAGTAAGTTCTCTTCCAATAGTTTTTTTTTCTCTCGCACTTCTCGCTTATAGAACTCCCTGAGTTAATCACCATCTTCTGTCTTTCTTGAAAACCTTCTTTTTTTTCACTGATAATTTGTTATCTCCCTCACCACCTCTCTTCTGATGGACAAGTGACAAAACTACGCCGCGATGTGGGACAACTGGATAGCATCCAAGATAAATTGGTGTCATGCCTTTCTGTTTTTAGTGCAATAGTAAAAACGCAACGTGCAAAATATGTAGTCGAACTTTGACTAATATTGTAAGTTCCACATGGTTTTACAAGTGCGTTTGATCATTATTGGATGCACCATGTTTCGCAGTATGTAATTCTCATTTAATAAATACCGTAAATTTCGGCGTACGAGTCGACCTGGCGTACAAGTCGACGTCAAGATTTTTAGCTCAAAATAGTTGGGCCTATACCTACCATATAGGTCGACCCCCAAACATATGATAGACTAAAAGTGGTCGAAATCTTAGGCCTACCAGCAAACGAAGTTAGCCTAAGGTATACGCTAACTTATGGGTTGTATAGCAAACAATCTACAACACACACTGGTAGGTACCCTATACTGTATCAGTATAAATTAAATAACATTTAAAATTCGCCAGCTCTACTGATAAACACATTAATGTCAACATCAACTCCTAATGAATATTAATACCCTAGATTAAACATCATACCCGGTAGTTTTTTTTTATAGTCCTGCTACGTACTGTACGTTACTTTAAAACACAGAATCACTGTAGTTGTCTGAATGGAATGAGTTAAACGATGCTCCCATAAGTATTTACAATCAGTGGATCAAATGTTGGACGCAATGTCTCTTGTAGCGTTAATACAATACTGAAATTATGTTACTATTTTATTATCTTATATTAATTTATGTGTTAATATGCCAAGTATGTTCAGCAAATACTAGTTTTAGTGGGATATATCTGTGTTAGCCTGTAGAGTGGTGTACAATAATTGTTACGTGTGCTGTTCCACGTGTTTACAGTTTTTGTATTTGCATTTTATACCAGCCATATAAGTCAAGCCCTAGGAGGCACGGTGGAGTAATGGATAGAGACTCGGATTGAGAAATCGGAGAGTCGAATCATTTAATTCACTGACTTGTGAAAGGTATGAATCCTCTTCTTCATCCCCCAGCTATGGGTAAATAGCAGGACAAACCACGCCTTGGATGGCAACTGGTCTAGCGCAGAAAGAAATGGCAACCTATGCGGGAAAAAAATCTGCCTCGTCATGATAGCCTAAGCGTGTATCACGTATGGAACTGAATCGAACAAATACAAAACGTCGGAAGAGCTTTAACTGACGACGGATAGTGTGATAAAATTTCAGAGGCTCATTTAAAGAGTGAGTGAAGTATTCCAGCAAAACATTTTTGAAATGCATTTTAATATCAATCAACCTCTATGACCAATATGGGCAATTTCCTCACAGTTGTGTGTCGGTAATGTGGGTCTGCAGTAGCATACTGGGAATAACATAACCGGGCATGTGCAAGCAATGAAGACGTCTAAACAAAATAGGAAGCAAATAGGACACCTATTCAGAATTAGAAACACAGTTGAAACACCTGGTTGTTCCTGTTTACTTTCTGGCCTTCTACAGGTGCGCATTGAAACAGAAAAAATCAAAGAAAAAGGTATATTTTATTGATTTTTTTACGGATTATCAACCATTTGCAGGTTATTTAAAGCAAGAAAATATTTTTAGGTTGCTAGATTTTTTTTTCTTTTTGATAATAATGATTTACTGATACAAAACTTACTTATTAACCCATAGCTGGGGGAAGAAGAGGTAGATTTATGTCTTTCGCAAGAGTATTTGTGCGCATGGGAATATAACAGACCCGGTTGGAATTGGAAGGCAGCTCTCCGATCTCCAATTCCGAGCCGTTATCCATTACTCCACCCGCACATCCACGCTTACAGTACCTTCTATTCCAAAGCGGTTACCCATCTAGGTGCTGACGCGACCTTAACGTCAGTGATCGTCCGAGTACCGGTGTTTTAACGTGATAGGACCGAAAGCCTCTCAGGAAAAAGGAAAATGGCGTTAAAAAAAAAGAAACAATGCTGAACTGCTACGTAATATCAGTTCTCTTTATATGACTGTAAGTGTTGCACAATCTCTTCGCATCAGAAGAGGAGACTTGCACCAACAAAAATGTGATTCTACAGAAGGACACTGAGAATACCATGGACAAAGCATATAAGCCATCAGGAAGTTTTAAGGAAAATAGAAACAAAAATGACTTTGTACTTAGAACGAGAGAGTCTCTTGGCAAACTGACTCAGTATGCCGGGTAGCAATGAGCATTATTTCTAAATATTTACATTCTTCTGTTTTTATCATGTGGTTCCCTGACACAGCTACCATGACTCATATCTTTGTTTACGATTACCAACATCCTGTGTAACAGCCTAAAGTCTATCCCACGATGCAGATTTAATCCTGGGTTATTCTAGGCGATATAAGTTAGGCTAACCTAGTTGGTAAAAAGGCCAAATAACATCCCTCCGCGCTAATATAAAACAAAAGATTAAAATGAGTATATATCATTGATTATTTTAACTATGAGAGTAAATACATCTTGAAATTTCCTTATTAAACGGTATATCTCTTAATTATTAAATATAATTATTGAAGAACAATTTCAAAATAGACAATTTAAAATATTAAAAACACTTAGTAAAAAATAAGTGATAAGATAAAGAACAAATAGGAATCATATAGGATATCAGGTATACAGGAATCATATAGGAATCATTCTTACATGTTTCACTTTTATTAAAGCTTCATCAAAGAATGGGATATGGAGAAAAAGAAATAAATTCTGCTCTTTTTATTTTTGTATTTTTTTTTATTTTTATTACTTAATCAGGTTTCATGTGCATTTGACTTGTTAAACAAACGTTAGCATGATTTATGGTGTTCTGAATTCAAGGAGAGATGGCGCGTTCATTCGAAGTTTCAAGAAATTAAATAAAGAAAATAAAGAAAAATAAATCTTTTAAAAAAGTTATCAAAAATATTTTTACAACCGAAAAATCCACAGAATATTTTACTTAAAATACAATTAAAAACATTCGAAATAGAACAATCTTCTAATTATATTATTAAATTCCGGGCATAATTTTACGCAACTTCAATTAATTTGTCGTTAGAAATGTAAATATTAAGCGTTGAAATTATATTTTGAAATTTCAAAAACCATAAAAAACCCCTGAAGACTGGCTTTAAATTTCAAAAATTTTTCATACAAACTTCCCTGTTCAAAAATAAATTAACTCTTAAGTTAATAAGCATCCACGATATGCATTCGCAGGTAGGAGTTTGTCTGCATTTTTTACCGGCTATTTTATAGCCCCTGGTATAAAATGGGCTAGGCGAGAAAATATCCACCGAAACCAGTATATACTCTTCATTTTCCCATTTTATAAGATGTATATTATTTTAGCAACACGTTTGCAGAGATTTCTTGTCTGCCCAATTTTAGTCTGATTCCTTGGTTTATACATTAGTTGGTCTAACTTCTGGATGTCGATTGATTTGAGTGACAATGATTGAAGTGTGGTTATTGTTGTGATCGGCCAGTGTTATTTTGTGTGTGAAGTCACAAGAGATATAATAGTATAATGATATATATTTGTGTACACCAGTGGTTCTCAAACGGTGTGGCGCGCCTTATAGGTGCGTCGGAAGAGGATAGCAGGTGAGGCGGGATGATTGAAAGAAAATAAAAGATTTAGAAACGGTTACAAAAAATTCAAATGACAAAAATAAATATGATTTCAAAATTTAAAATATTATTATGAATTACTTGTAATTGCGTGCATGATTCCCAGTATAAATAGTTATAAATAATTATTACCCGATCTCATCATTGGGATATTTTTACATTATATCATGTATTAAGAATATAGTAAGTAGGACCCGCAAATTGGAAGAAAGAGTTATCAATGATAATGTCCTGACTTCGAGTCTGCGCTTATCTCCCTTTAAACCTTTCTCTATTTTTTCTTATTTTTAAATGTATTTTTTATCGCATAAAATTTGATGTGACGCATGTAAATTTCAATTCCAAAAATGCGGCCCAGAGAAAACAAGTTTGGAGACCATAGGATCACTCTGTTTACTTTTCCCGGTTTTATTAAATGAACAAGATTATTTCCTTTTTAGAAATAAGGATCCATGATTATTGTCGGATGAGTTCATCTCAGCCATTATTACAAGTTTGTAGAGCAGAACCATAACATAACATTCTACTTAAGGAAAAACAGTTGTTGATATTAAGAGTAAAAGGGAAGTCTAAATTGGCCTCGTGTGTATAGTTTAAACTCGGCTATTTCATATCGCGATAAATCATACTCCGGGGAGTTATTCTAGACAAGGTTAAACTATAGCCAGATACTAGATTGTTCGGAAAATAATATCAGATTTTAGAATCAAATTTATTTCTCAATTATTGCATTTAAACAGTGATTAATTCAGTCAAAACAGCAATCCTGAACATCTGTACATTTCTGCTATCTACTTACAAGGCTACTTATGCCTTTACAATAAAACTCTAAAGCAGCACTTCTCAACATTTTTTAGCAACAGCACACCTATGAAAATATCACGGTACACTTAGCAACATTTTTAAAAGGTATGAATTTAAATGTTATGAAATAAAACCATGGCTTTAAGAAAATATACACCCAAATATGAACTTTATTTCAATATTTCTCTTCAACTATTTGTGCAGCTTGTTTAGTGTGAAACATGTGTCTGGTGTTTTTTTCGCGATTTCTTCAATGTTTGGTCAAATGTGCGATAAGCAGACGATCATTTCTTCTTCAATTGAGCGACGTTTTCTCGCTTCTTTTTGATATTATTTAGGGTTGAGAAGCATAATAAGAAGTAGAATATTGCAATAAATCTTTTTTTAACTAATGTGAGATAAAATGGCTAATACTTATTCATTTATTCAAATACTAACGCTGTAAAATTACTACTTCCACACACACACACACACACACACACACACATATATATATATATATATATATATATATATATATATATATATATATGTATGTATGCCGTGACAATATTTCGCGGCACACTTAAGAGGATCTCGCCGCTCACTACTGTATCGTTGAGAATCACTGATCACTGATATATATATATATATATATATATATATTGTCATCCACAGACAGAATACTTCGATGTATCACAGCTCATCAGTGTGGGTAGACGTCCTGTTGCCTCTAGCTAGGATCGAAACCCGACTGAATTGGCGTCAGTCGGAGATTCTACCCCTAACTCGTTGACGCACAGCAGGGATGAAAGTGAATTTAAGCATGTTTATTTTTTAGATAAACACACAGTGACTGAGAGAACTCGATTCGCTTTACCGAAGAGTCTTGCATTACTAGCAGTAATAGTCACTGTTTACAAACTCACACTTCCTCACTTCTCTCCAGAGAGCTCAACCCAAATTAATCCACAGACAGACTGTTTCGCTGTATCACAGCTCATCAGTGTGACTAGACACCCGGTTGCCTCTAGCTAGCATCGAAACATGGCTGAATTGGCGTCAGCCGGAGATTCTACCCCTAAGCCGTTGATATATATATAAATATACGTCTTACCAGTTTGTTACTGGGAGGGATAATTCCGAGTAGGATATAAATATCTTTCTGAGAAGGATATATAATGAATCACTTATATATATATATATATATATATATATATATATATATATATATATATATATGCGCGTGTGTGTGTGTGTGCGTGTGTGTGTGTGTGTGTGTGTGTGTGTGTGTGTGTGTGTGTGTGTGTGTGTACCAGTTTACACCATTTTTGGTTTATCACTGCTTCCAATTTACTGTACATGTTTCTGTATTCCTTTGAGACATCTTGCTCTTTTCTCTTATGGAATGATTTAACATCTCATCTTTTTGGGTTTTTTTTTTTTTGTTCAACAACAAGGACATTTATGTGATTGGATTATTTTCATATTGATATGTTACAATGGCCTTTTCTTGGGTTGCAATGATAAGAGATTACATTTTCTTTTTTCTACCATTTTCCTTGATGCCCCACTTATTCCCGTTGTCACCAAATCTTTTCACCGCACATTTTAACCCTCAAGATTCTTTAAAGTTAATTTAACCTAACTGTTTTGCATTATTGCAATTCATTTTTTATCCACTTGACACTGATATTTCCTTTTCAGCGTTTCTTCGGGATTTTTTTTATGTTGTTATTATTATTATTATTAATATTATTATTATTATTATTATTTACATCTTCGAACAAATGGAGCATGTATGTCTCAGCGAGGAGCATCCTTCTTTGAACTTAACGAATTAACTGCTACAGAATCACAAAGAACTTAACGATAATGACAGAAACCATATTGCTTGATGACTTTCAACAACAGCAACACATAAAATGGACAGCACATGTAATTAAAAGAGAAAATAATTACATAATGAAGGTGTTGACATTTCTCACTACTTCAAAGAAAAATTTAGAAAGGAAACTCCCATTAATACTGAAAAGATTGATAACAGTTATTGGACTTGAGAAACCTTTTTTCCCTGGAAAATTGTTTTTAAGAGAAACATTTTATAAATGTTAACCGATTGTAGCATCGACTGCTCAGTCAATGAATGCTGAATGTTTCCTTATAAGGAAACGGTTATTGTTATCATTACTGTTACCATTCTTCACAACAGAGACATATGGTGTTTCATCAAATCTCCAAGAATCTTCAGTATTCTCATTTATTTTATTATTGACTTTAACCTAATCTAATTCTGTGAGTTTGCAGTGACGTTTACCGACGTGTAAAGGGAAATCTACGAACTTATTTCAAATTGAGGCTTCGTCTGTTCCGTTCAATGTTGCATCAATGCCACTGGGAAAAGCATGACTACACCATTGTCTCTTTTAAAGCGTAAGGTAGATTGGACAATATAGGCTGAATGGCGCCCAGTCAAGGAGGAATAGTCTGAATTCAAAACCGTAGATAAAAGAATGGGAAATAACTCTACTAATATTATGAAAAAGGGAATCTGTCAAGAGACTGGTTCTCTTACGTCCTGAAAAGGGATGTCATTAAATAAAAACAATAAAACTTCCATAGAATATTCCATTTGATTTTACGGATGTTTCGTTTGTTCTGCATACCTCCAATTCTGCAAGTCTCCTTGCAACCATTCTCAAAGCGCCAGTAATGCTGGTGGACATCGTGTTAAAGAAACTGTCACTTTTTGTTCATCACAGTTTTTCAATTCTGGGTAAATGCACAGATTTGCGTGAAAATGGATTCTTGAGTTGAATAATAATGGTAGAGTTTTATTTCTTTCACTCCTGATTTTTACTCATAGAAAATTATGGACGGAACATCTGAGCAACGGGGAAGTTTTAAAGATAATGTGAGCAAAAAAGATAATTGGAATTTCTCGGCCGCATAAGGAGGACATAGTGAAGGTAAGAGAAGTAAAGAGAAAACGATAATTCTTTAAAAAATCAAGTATCGATATCACACTGTGTCGATATTATGAAAAGGAGCCCTTCCTCAAATTATTAAAAAAGATCGATATTATTCGATTGTGATAAATGTTGTGCTTTCAAGAAGGTCTAATGAATGCTAATCTACAAGAATTATTTTAAGAAAATTCCTATTTTTTACGAGTTTATCAATCTACTTAAGTAGTGCCTAAAGCTATCCATACGAAATTCTCACTATGACTTTACGAAGAAAGCTGAAATGATAGATCGGGTCAGTTCATGAATCCCATAATTCATTAGTGTCATAGCAACAAGAGTGTGCCTTGAGCAATATATCCGAACGGAGACAATTCATCTCCTGGATGTTTTTGAATTTTATTTTTATTCTCTCACACTGCTTGCTCCCTGAATACAAGACCGCCCATTCTATTTAACCTCTAGCTGGAAGAGGATGAATTTATGTCTTTTCCAATGAAATGAGCGCCAAGTGAATCCAACAGAATCGAACGGAAATTGAACTGGACACACCAAGTTCACTATCTGCACCTCCGATAGCACGAGTGGGAGGGATTAAAAAATAATCTTATCTTCATTCAACGTCTTCGTACCCTGTGCTGTATAGGCATTCCTACACAGCATCGCATACTGTCGTTTCCTATATAATTCAAATCTCATGCGAAGTCTCGTCTTTGCTTCCATTTATAACGATTTATTTTAAATGCTGAATATTATCGGTAAAAATGTGTTAAATAAAAACTAAAACAACCAGGAACTAAAAAAAGAACATGAATTAAGAAACAGTATACGTCGAACGAAACTGTATTTTCTTGAAGTCCAAAACTTTATACTGAATAAATATATTTATGTCATATGTTTCTCCATCTGTCACCCTATTATCAATTTTAACATCTTTTATTGGAGAGGTGCGTCGGGGCTTTATAACCATTTTTATAGCGTTCACTCTTCCGTACTCAAATGCCGACGACAGCTTTCACTATAAACAAAAGATTATCTCTATTTAACGTATTGGTTGACTGTAAGCCAAATAGCTATTTGATTAAAAAATAATCCCAGGCAGTCGAATTGGTTTGAAAACAAATATGGCGTAAAGAGAATCATTGCTATAAGTTATTTATATAGCAACCACAGATTGTGATTCTATGCTATGTTGGTGGTTAAGGAATGGGCTTAGGCGAATCGTCAAAAAGCAGAAGACCCCCACCCACCCAGAAAAGTCAATATGTATCTTGTTTTATTATTCTTTTTCTTTTTTCATTTTAGAAAAAAAGTTATGTTTTACGGCCGATAGAATCAATCGCCATCTTGAATTGTGAAGTCTTTATGAAAAAATTGTTTTTTTGGGTTTTTTTTTTCTAGCGTGGGAATGGCTGTACAACCTTATACAGATATCGTCTGTAACTTTGAGAAGTGTCATATAATTTCATGAGCTGTTTAAAACCACTGAATATATTCTCTGTATTTATTTTGTAGTTACCATAATGGCCAATCCATTGCTTTCTTAAAGTTCGTGATTTATGTTCCACTCTGATGAAATCTTCCGTCTGGTTTAATCAGGTGCACAGTGGGGAAAAAAAAGCACAACAGACTTCCTCTTTGAATTTCGACTGAAACATCAGGCTAAGGCCATCAGCAGTGATCTTAGGAAACTGAAGGAATGATTAAGAGACATATGCAGTTAATGTAGGGCAATTTAGGCTTTGATAAAAAGTAAGAAACCACAGGGAGGCAAATCTGAAATATAGGATGACTGACATACCAGAATGATGCGTAATTTTGGCGGCCAAAAAAGCTCTACGCCAGAAACGAAAACTTTACTTACACAAAGAAAACGATCATACAGTATCCCAGCTGAATCAATGGGATTTAACTGACGCCAACGTAATCTCACGTGAGAGGCTCTGTTTATGCATGCACAGTAAGGATACCTCTGCCGGGCCGCCAAGGTACATGAAGGCCATACAAACGGCTGGATATATTCTAGAAAAACCTTGCATAAATTCTAGAGTGTGTTGTAAAATTATAACCTCGATCAAATTCCTTAAATCGGACTAAATGTCCAAATTTTTATTTTATTTATTTTTGAATTCCAAGAACTTTTCAGTAACACTCGTAAAACCCGTTCAAATTCCGATGTTTGGTAAATAAGGCAGATGTTAGTTTTTGAAGTTGGTCAAGTTGAGAACTTTTCAGTAAATAGTCATATATATATATATATATATATATATATATATATATATATATATATATATATATATATATATGCGTGTGTGTGTGTATATGTGTGTGTGTGTGAATGTGAATTAGGATCAAATTCAGATCAAATATGGTTCAGAATCCGACAGAATGATAATATGATAGGATAATGAACAAATAAGAAACTTTAATCAATCTAACAGGTTTCAATTTTATTAAAGAAAGATATTCTGATATTTTTTATTTTGGTGCTGTTTGATTTTCATTGGTTAAGCAGGTTTTCCATGCATTCGTCTTGTTAAGCAGTTTTAGTAAAAGTAATGGCGTTCTGAACTGAAAGAGAGATGTCGCGATCTTTCGAATATCAAAAAAACAAAAATGACCGGATTCCAAACCTGAGAGATTCAAATGTTGCTTTTTTGCATGCAAGTGTACCATACATTTAGTTTGTCTGTGTACGATTCTGATGATAATGTATATTCTTAAGTTTTTTTTTTTGTTTTCTTTTAATGACTAGTAGACATTATGTATGTTTGGCGATTGTCCACATGTTATTTTGTGGATGTTTTTATGTAAACACCGGTTGTGGTAGAGCCCGGCGTTGCCCGGGGATGTAACAGTAAGAGATAGATCAAGTATCGACCATCATAAAGACTGAAAAATAAAAATTGACAAAGATTATTGTTTAAGGTTGACGGACACGCATGTCTTAATTATTTTTTTTTCTGTTTTTTTTTTTTTTAACAAATTGGTTAAACCCAAAGTCAAACAAAAACATTGTTTTCAATCGTTATGAGTCTATCGATTGAATAGAATTTTATTATAAACAATTGTCTTGTAAATGGAATTTTTAAAGCATTCTGAATGTAAAAATAAAGAAAAAAGTGTGCAAGACAATAAGAAAAACTACCTGCCAAAAAAAAGTGAAGTTTTGTTGAAATCGGTTGAGAAATGTAGGAATTCCGATCCCATATATAAATGAACACACATACACACAAACAACCTGGGTTTTTATCAGTATAACTCGATATGAGTTGTCCCCCTTTCATTCTGGCGACAGAACCGTGTTTTCAAATTGATTTCGTGAAAAACAATTGTGTTTTTCCAATTTTTGGCGCTGTCAGAACCACCGCAAGGTAATTTTACGTAGTCCTGTGAAGTTTTGTTGAAATCGGTTGAAAAATGTAGGAAATCCGATCCAATATATAAACGTGCAGACACACACACACACACACAACCTGGGTTTTATAATAAGTAAGATTCCATTTTTTTTTCATCAACTTTACCATAGTGCGTCAAGACTTTTAGATGCAGTGTTCCCACGCATACAGCGACGATCCTAATGACATAAAAGCTATAACTGAAAAACAAACACGTAGGGGTAAGGAAGGTGAAATTTAACTCTTAACATTGGTCGAAATTATTCTAAGAGTGGGTTAGAAAACAAGGAGGCTTTGTATAATAAATAAATAATAAAGCGACCACCCCCGTTTTATTCATAGCTGCGTAAAATAACAAAATTTTGCCGAGTTCATGATATGTAGGGTGATATATCTACACTTGTTACAAGCGAGACACGGGATCGATTCCATGTGGAGGAATGCAATGACATTTCAAACGCTGATTTTGTAGGTAGACAGGCCTACCCTCACAGTTGGAAAACTGACACTGTTCAATATTTTTTCCGTATTTTTCAACGTTATACGGATCTCTAATAAATAGATGGAAACAAAAAGGGCACTTAGAATCATGAAGAGAGAGTCGAAATTAAGGTACCAGAGATGTTGTCCTAGTGAGGAAATCTGAGAATACCATGGACGGAACATATGAGCAACAAGGAAGTTTCAAGGAAAATAGAAACGAAAAGGATCTGAAAGAGTTTCTGGGGCAGATAACGAGGATAGATGGATTGGAAAATTTGATACTCACAGGTAGGGCCGGTGCGCACAACTTTTCGATCCTCCGACTGAGGGGCAACGGGGGTAAGCCTGATTGGACACTCCGGGAAGTTCTTTGTGACCCTCACTAACTTATCAACATTTTCTTTTTTTTGTCGGCATTTCTATGCGTTACAAATTAAACTCAGAAGTATTAAACGATGAACAATGCAGTTTTTTGTCCATTTGTGAATTAGTTTCTGCTAATCTCGTAAAACACTTTATAAAATTCACTATGTTTTATCCATAATGTGTGAAAATTCTTCAACTGTTTAACAAGAAAAAATTCAAGTTGATGTTAAAATTTGCGGCAAAATATTGTTGATTTATTTTAGATGGAATTATCTATTATGACATGTCTCTAATTTGTATTTAGATACATTGAATTTATTTTTAATTTTTCTAGTTGAGTTGTTCACCTATATTGCATGTAATCCATTATTGTATATAATTAGATTAAAATAAAATTTGTATTATATATGAAGACTACGTTATGAGAGTTGAGATGTAGATCGTGAGGCCCCGTATGATATATTCGGTGGGTGGCCTCGAAACCTTTACACCGGCCCTGCTCACAGAACATATTGGAGGGTAGATGGACTGATGGAAAAAGTGCGTAGCCTACCTAACGAGCCTATGTAAATGGACGACAGAACAGGAAATAGAAGGGATAGCGAAACGATAAAACTTAGTAAGAACTAGAAAGGAAGTTGTGGAGAGCCATGGTCATTCAACTCTTGAAGGGACACGACACGTAGAAGAAGATATCCTTATACTTCAGTTGTTTTGACCAGTGCGCCAAATTCTTCCCTGCATTATCATCGAATATTCGCCATATTTGATATTCAAAAAAATTCTTACTTAATCAAACCCCAGATTCATAAACATTCTCTGTTTGAAAACTGAGCCAATATGAAGCGAATTGAAATAATGACAAGATACGAAAACTAAGCGTTAGTTTACTGTTCCAATGATTTGCTGCTAAGCGTTTATCTACCATCCAATGGTTCGCTCTGAGTGTTTCTCTACCACTTCAATGGTTCCCTGTAGGGCCCTTGTAGAATGACAATCGCAGGATATATCGGCTGCTAGAGAGACAAAAGGAAACAGTACGTAAGCATGTGTAAATGGATAATGAAACAGAAAGTGGAAGAGATATTAATTTATTTTTTTTTTACAATGATGTTCACCTTATGCAAGGTCCAAGTGCCACTCGAGGTAGAGGGTTAAAGATAAAAAGGCACAGATTATGCGAGGACTATGACGGTTAACTGTAGGTTAAATTTGTAGTGATCGGAGAAGCTTCTTCTTGGAAGTCGGTTCCACACATCAGCGCTTCGTGGGAAGAAGCTGCTCGAGTGGAAATTACATGTCATTAATGGAATATGAAGGGAATGAGGGTAATTCACTCCAATGGGCGTGGCAAGGTGGGTCTAAGCCGTGAAGATTAGTACTGGTGGAAGTAAGATAGTTCGTTGGAGCACTTTCTATGAAAATACTAATAGAGTAGTGAGAGGCTTGCAAGATTTCGCCTGTGATAAAAGGGGTTGTAGGTTGAAAAATGATTCATCACCCGCAAGGACGCGGAAACGCTTTTGGGCGCTATCGAGACTGGAAAGTGAAGACTGGGTTGCTCCTGTCCATATATGGCAACAGTACCCCATTTTGGGCCTGAGTTGGAGCTAGCTATGATCGTCTTCGTCTTGAAACGTCAAGATGCATAGAAGATGAATGGTGCAACATAATCTTCCTAAATCATGTTCTTAAGTAGTCTCGTTAGGTCGAAGCTTTCATATATATATTATGTATAGTGCCAAACCCGTTCAGAAATATCTAAATTGTCAACCGCTTTCTATAATCAATGTTTAAAAGTGATTTTGAGCGAGTGAAATCTGAGGATCTTGGTGAAAAAACATCCTTCTTCAACAATTGTGGAATGGTACTACAAAATCAAGAACTGTTACAAAAAACACATCACTTGAGGACTACCAACAGCAGCAACAACTAAAATACATATCACCAGTAACTAGAAGAGAATATAATGACATAATCAAGATGTTGACATTCCACACGACTTCAAATAAAAGGTTAGTAAAGAAACTGCCATCTGTATTGGAAAGAATGATAACAGCTACTGGATTTGAGAAACCTCTTTATATATAGATTTTATAAATTTCAACCGACTTAATTATTTCACACCAAGCAAGACAATAATGACACTAAGACACAAGGTGTTACTAAGCATGAACGAATATGAGAAAATAAAACATTTTTAAGGAGTGAGAACAATAAAATAACGACGTTTAAATTTTGAAGATCAAAGTTGACTAGAAATCAAAACACGGGAAGAGAATTCCACTAATGCGAAAACCGAGAAAAGAAACTGTTAACATAAAACTTACGGTTACATCAGCAATTTCTGTTGGAAAATGATGAGACCTGTCTACCAATCTAGTACTGCGCTTAAATTCATAAAGTCAAGGCATCAAAGAGAAAAGCTCATCGGAATAATTGCCATGAAAATGTTTATAGAAAAGTCACGGGGAAGCTATATTACGACGGTGGGAAAGTGACTGGAGCTGAGATGCCAGGTCAGGACCTATAACATTGCACATTCACTTTTGTATTTTATCAAGTATCTCTAAATACATAACAGAAGCGTCAGACCAGGTGTGACAGCACCATTCAATGCACTGGCGAATGATCGATTTATAAATGTGTAAGATAGATTCTAGCAAGAAAAACTGTCTAACACGATACAGTGAAACAACTTTCTTAGAAGCAGAGCTAGCAATGGATTCAATATAATCTTTCCACTGCATGTCAGCAGAAAACGGTAGCCCGAGAAGACGTATTTCGTAATGGCTGCTCAGTCAATTCATGTCGGATGTTTCCTTATAAGGAAACGCTTAATATTCCTATTGCCTTTACCCTATTTCCGATCGGGTTTTTGTGCCATAGTAAGCTAAAGTTAGCTGATATCAAGATAGTTCCTTCCAGCGCCAGAGGTCTGTTTTCAAACCCAGCTCGAAGCCAGAAATTCACATGCCGGTTCTCTGAAGCACACAATCTTCCTATTCACTCACTTTGGACCTTGTACCCGACAAATCCAAGCTTAGTAAATCTCATAAAACCCCGCACTTCGCTAAACAGACATTGCAGAGTTAGTTATCTTTTCATCGACGTTGTCTGCCATGGAAAAATATCTGCGAGAAAAGCAGAAATATGAAATGTCATATTAATCTTTGCCGGGTAATGTCTCTCCGCCCCCACTCCCGCCAACTACCTTGCTCTGCCACTGCCTAAAATTTACATCAGATTGTCCTCATTTGGCACATTAATATATCTTGACATAACATACGCCATCTTTCGACGAAGAGACAAAGAAGAAAACGTTTCATCTCAGGCCCCTCTCTAAATACATATTTCCCTTTCTTTCTTTTTTCTTTTCTTTCTTTTTTTTCTTTCTTTCTACCTCTATCTCTTCATTTCGGTCTTTACTGACTGCTGATAAGAAAAATCTACAGAAATATGAGATGGGTTTTTATATGAAACAGTGCAAGCGATATGGGAGCCCATGAGAGACAAAAGATGTTCTTTCCAAATAAATATGACATGAAAGGAGAATTACAAGAACGAAGTTGAAAAGATATTTCTTCAGATGCTGGCCTCAATTTCACATCAATATTATTTATCTCTTAACGTTTTCTACGGCAGATCAAAGTGTAGTATCTGTAGGATCCCAGCACTTCGAAAGTGAAACCAGATACATGAACTCACCAAGAATCTATGCTATTATTCTGTTTCTTTCCATCTTCACCAGAGTGAAGTATCTCTCCGGACAGATACTACACTCTGATCCGCCGTAGAAAACCTTAAAAGAAAAATAATATTGATGGGAAATTGACACCACCATCTGAAGAAATATCTTATTTTAATTCCAAACTGAAACTTTTTCCTGACCAAGAATCTATGCTATTATACGGCTGATTTATATGTTCAACTGTTATGTTTTTCTCCCGAGGATCAGATTGTAGTATCTGTTCTCTCCTTAGTCTTTTGAAATTTGAATCAATTACAATTTTAGACCACAGATATTCGCTATTATTCTACTTGATTGAAGCTACAATTGTTAAGATTATCTACCGAGGATCAGTGTGTAGTTTCTGTTCGATCCCCGTCACTTCTCAAATGGAATCAGTTTCTCACTATCAATCTATGTTCTTCCTCTGATTGTTTATATCTACAACCGTTACTCATTCCGGCCAAGAAAACTATATTCTATTATGAAACGGGAATAAATAAAGTAAAGCAAAGAGGGGAAGAGGAAGAGGAGGAAGTAAAAGTGTCAAGGATGAATGTTAGGAGGTAAGCAATATTCCGCAAAAGAGGAAGAAAATCTGTTGAAACTAATATATATATATATATATATATATATATATATATATATATATATATATATATATATTCATTTATAGTAATTCATCGAGTTTAGAAGAATCCTCTACAGAATGCAGAAATCATTGAAGTGCATTCTGTAGAGGATTATTCTAGACTTGATGAATTACTATAAATGATTATGCTAATCCAAAAATTTCTATCAATTGTATATCCTCGCTTGATCCAGCTAATACACAGGGGGGAGCGGCTAAGGGGAAAGAAGACGTTACTCTTTCGGCACAAGCTGTTGGGTTTCGAATTTGTGAGTAGCGGCGCTCTATCGAGTCTAGTCAGTTTCATCTGAGGCTCATTGGTCCAGTGGTATGACGCATGCCTTGCATCGTAACGGTCAGGGTTCGATTCTCGGTAGTGGGTGCGCACTGCTGATGAGTCCCAAATAGGACGAAACGGCCATCCAGTGCTTTCTGCATTCTGTTGAGGATTCTCCTAGAATCGATGAATACATATATATATATATATATATATATATATATATATATATATATATATATATATGTGTGTGTAATTAGGCAGCATTTTTTCATTGATGCCTGTTTCATTAAATAATATAGACAAGTTTTGTATATTTATTTGATGTAAATTCTTTTCATATCGTCTGATAAGCTTAATAACATTATCATTAAGTTTGTCGTTGCTTGGAAATATTCCATGTAAACAAAAACAGACTATCATTATTGTTTTGTCCGTGTATTGTTTAATATATTGTAATGTAATTGTCATCTTTGATAATGGCTTATGTAAGCCAAAAGCTTAGATAGGATTAAAAAATATGTAGCAATATTGTGATTTTCTTTCTTCTTTTAATGATAATGTTATTAAGCTTATCAGACGATATGAAAAGAATTTACATAAAATAAACAGACAAAACTTATCTATATTATTTAATGAAATATATATATATATATATATATATATATATATATATATATATATATATATATATAAACCTTTCATCTACCTAAGATATGTTGATATCCTGATCTTAGTAAAAAGCATTGATGAAATACATAAACTACAACAAGAATTCAAAACAAAAAACCTGTCCTTAAATTCACATATGAACTTAATAATAAAATTCCTTTCCTTCATATGTTGATAGACACCAATAATAATACATTCACTACCTCCCCATATAAAAAACAACTACTAGCATAAACTTATGTACTCATAATTATAAGAGCGAATGTCCTAACTACTACAAAATAGCAATTATACAAAATTTGATAAACCTTGCTAAAGTACCTCATCAACAAAAAAGATTTTCTCCACTGAACTAAAAACATTAAACAAATTCTTATTAATAATGCTTTCTTAACTACATTGTTGATGTATAAATAAGGCGATCTATTACAAATTTTAATATAAATCAAATAGAACAAAATATTTCCTCAAGTAACCCCGTACATATTAATCTTTTATATCGTAATCAAATGCATTCTAAATATAAACAGGCTGAAAAAATCCTAAAAAAAAACTCATAAATACTAATAAATAATAATATCCCCCCACAGATTCCAGTAAAAAATAAGATTAATTATCTACTATACTAAATTTAATACAACTAACTTAATCATCTGTAATAACTTCTCCCCGCCAATTAGCATATTACAGAAAACCAACACTATATATCAATTTAAATGTCACTTGGTAGATTACATCTCCGACAAACGGCACGGATTGAGGAATCGGAGAGTCGAATTCGAATTCCAGTCGAATCCATTACATTTACTTACCCTTGGAAAGGGTATGAATCCTCTTCTTCTCCCCCAGATGTGGGTAAATAGCAGGACAGAACGGGTTGGATAGCAAATGGTATATCGCAGAAAGAAATGGCAACTACTGCGGAAAAAGAAATCTGTCTTGTCAGTCATGTATCGAGAGATACATGATCGCTTAAGCGTGTATCACGCATTGCACATAACTTATATATTGGTAATTCTGCATTATCAAGACGGCTTACTCTACACACAAATGGTTTATTGTCCATTGTATAACATTAGCAAAAACATTCCTGTCCACATTCACAATTTAAAAGAATATTAGTCGACAATACCTGTATACGTCACCAAGAAAACAGAAACTACAAATTCTTGAAACTATCTTTTATTAAAATGTTAAAACCAATACTTAAAAGGTTATGACTACAGTACAAATGTTCTTAAATGCTTATAGTGTATGGTTCGTTATAAATGTGTATATTAAAACTAAACAGTTTTTTAAAAACAAGTAAACTATAATCGTCTAAAAATAAATAGTTAATTCCCAGATTTGAACTGGTTAAGATTGTAGTGATCGGCGAAATATCCTCTTGGGTGCCGGTTCCACAGCGCAGTGGTTCATGGGAAGAAGCTGTTCGAGTGGAACTTCTCATCGATGAAATACGGAAGGGAATGTGTTTGGTTTGCACAATATAAGTGGCATGGCGGGTCCTAGCCGTGAAGGTTACACCTGTCGGAACCAAAGAATGTAATTTGACGAGCACTTTCCATGGAAGTAGAGATAGAACAATGAGAGACTCGTTACATCCCGCCTGTGAGACAGAGCTTGGAGGGGGGAAAATAATTCTTCACTCACGAGGAATCGGAGACGCTTTTGAAATCTATCGAAACTGGAAAGTGAGGATCTGGCAGCTCTTGCGAAAATATGGCAACATTACTCCATTTTAAGCCTGATCTGGATTTTATAAAGGTAGAGCATAGTATGAGGGACCAGGTACTTACTACAGCGGTACATGGAACCGATCATTTTGCCCGCATTTTTAGCGATGGATCGAAGATAAGAGTTCCACTTGAAGTCGGGTGTGAGTTTGACGCCCAATATATCTCTCAAGGAACGATTCCTCCTCTTGAGACATCCGTTCATCGTGACTAGCGGTAGTTTGTTGTATTTACTAGTTTGGTTTGAGTATATATATATATATATATATATATATATATATATATATATATATATATATATATATATATATATATATATGACTTCAAACGTTATTATATCAAATATTTCCTATTTAAAATAGACGTCTATTGCCATGACGTCTATGGGCCTGCGCATTCGAGATATTTTAGCTAAGCAAATGCGTTCCCCGTGTGTGACTGGGCGATGGTTCAATCTGGAAAGTACTATAACAGACGATAGAAAATGTGAGCGAAATTTGTAGTTGTATTGCAATAGCGAAAGATACCTTCTAAAAGCTAAACAAATTATTAAGACGGACATTTTAAATCTGCTTGGTTATTGAGTAAAATTAATGAACGCCAATAAAAAAAGAAAGGCAAGACAAAAAAATCTCAAAATTATGTTAAGAAAGAAAAAACTATTTTAAATAAATGAAGAAATAAGGAAAGAAAGAAAAATGAAAGAAACAATGAAAAATTGTGGACAGAAAAATATTATAAGAAAAAGAAAAAGTAAGAAAGTATTTTGAGAAAATGGATAAAGAAAGAAACGAACAGGGAAAAATTATGGAAAGAAATAAAAAAAGAAAAATATTGTAAGTGATGAAAAAAATAAAGAAAACTACTTTAAGAAAAGAAAGAAAGAAAGAAAGAAAGAAAGAAAGAAAGAAAGAAAGAAAGAAAGAAAGATGGAAAAAAAGAAAAAACGAACAGGGAAAATTATGGAAAAAAAGAAAAATATTGCAAGAAAAATAGAAAGAAATGGAAAAGAAAGAAAGAAAGAAAGAAAGAAAGAAAGAAAGAAAGAAAGAAAGAAAGAAAGAGAAAATTACGGTGAGAAAAATGGGGAAACAAAGAATCCTGGCATAGCACTGATAAGCCTTGACTTCATTGGTATTTTTCCAAGTGAGTAAGCAAGTAGTTCCATTATCCCTGGTTGCCTCCTAATCTGCTATGCACGTTCAACGGAATGCTGAACTTGAAAATGTTTTTCTCCATCGCAAAACTGAACGATTAAGCCGATCGGGCGCCCGAGTCATTTTCTATTGGAATGACGTCTACAGAAGTGACATAAACTATACACGGGATCTTGATGCGTTGAAAGAAAGATGGGGGCGGGGAAGACATGAAACTTTTCGATGAAGATTTCCTCTTCCACATGTCAAACGAAAAAGATTGAGTTATCGTATTTAGTGTAAAACAACACAATTCAAAAATTCCGAATCAGACAGTGGTGCCCCCAATAAAAGGGCTACGGAGGTTCGAACCCTACCAGAGGACAGATTTTCTTTATTAAAGACACGAAACCCCAGGCCAATAAATGTCATTTATTTTTCTTCTTCTGTGTATTGTCTCCATTAAGGACTTTTCTATCATGGATCGACTCAGATTTCTGTCTTTTGTAGCTCAGTAAATTTTATGTTTTTACTATTTCTCCTAATTCTTGTTTTGCCAAGCATTTTCGCAAGTTCCATTATGCACTGTTTTCATCTCTCTTTCATTATGTCCTTGTGAGTGCCAGATTATCTAAACCCATTTTCCTTAATATATTCCCTAGAAAATTAAACTGTCATTTTCTGATGTTAAGTATAAATGTATTTTTCCTTTCATTTTCTCAAAAACTTCGTCATTGCTCACATGTCGAGACCATGATATTCCCAGCATCCTTCTGTAGAACCAATATTTTTGTTGCTTCAAGTCTTTCCTCTTTCTTTTCTACAAATATTTTCATGGCAACTGCTCTGACAAGTTTTTTCCCTTGTACTCCGACTATATGAATTTAAGCGTGTTACTAGATTGGCATCTAGATGGCATCTGTTTACTGTTGAAATAGCTAAATGCAACTGTCACTTCTACTGTTTCTTTACTCGGACTTCTCCCCTGTGGAACTCCCTTCGATTTCCTTGCATCCCTGATTATTATCTTCAAAAATTGAAATGCAACGTCAATAGCCATCTTCTATTTTCTTGAATTCTCTGCATCTTTTGCCTTTTCCTCAATCCTCTCTATTCTCAGTTTTTTCTCTCACACTGCCTGTAAACTCCCCCCCCTCTGCGTACTAGTGGCATTCTCGATTTGCTTGGGATGAAAGGATTAAAAAATAAAGAAAAAAAGAAAAGAAAATATGGACGAACGGTAAATTTTAGGGGATGAAAATTTTTTTAACCGGTTTGACTCGAAGATGAATCCAGGATGCATAACGCACTAAGATAAATCGGCAAAGTAAGTTTATAATTAAAACTGTTATTTACATCCAAATTTCAAAAGGAGCAACTGTATAAATCATAAGCGACTTAATTTTAGGTTTTTTATAATCATTAAAACTATCCATCAATTGCAAGAAAACAGAAAGTATTGTCATCATCAAGAGAAAAAACCGAAGATACGAGTTACAAACTGGAGTTATGAATATCAAACAGGTGCGAAAGTTCAAATATTTGGAAGCGCTTTAACAGAGGATGGAAAATGTGACCTCGAAATCCGAAGCACGCACTGGACTAGCAAAAGAATCATTCCAAAAGGTTTTGGGAACAGAAAGAAAAGACAAAGAAACGATGATGGATTTGTTGCGAGATATCTGCATCCACTTATATGGTAGCAAATGCTGGACAATCTCCCCACGGATGAGGAGAAAACTGGAAACAACAGAAATGTGGTTCCACAGAAGGATACTGAGAATCTCATGAACAGAAGGAGAAGACTTAAAAAACGGCTATAGAAAGAATACATATTTCAAAATCAGAAAAAAACAGCAGAAATTCCAGGAATTAGGGTTTGGAAAACGTAACCCTCACAGAGCGTATTGAGGGCTAAAGAGATAAAGGAAAACAATAAGTTACTTACCCGACAAGCTTGTGTGAATGAATGGTGGAACGGGTAGGGTTAGCAAAGTGGAAAAAACTGCTAAGAATTACGTGAGATAGGAAGTTGTGGAGTGCCATGATCGCTCATGTCCTGAAAGAATCCAACATAAAGAAGAACATTTTTTAAATACCAAGGGAGGTGCAGAAGGCGGTTAACATTATTGGAAGTATCTACTTTCACGTCACACTAACACCCTCGGGAAAAGCATCAAGAAGTATAAATTCTAGAAACAACATTGTTGTTGAAAAGAATTCAATAAATCTCAATATAATATTTATTACAACTATTTCAAAATGACATTTAATCAAACCTGAACAAAATAATAATGATTAAATCAAAACATACAAAATAAATTGCGAAAAGCATCCAATGAAATCCGTTATTGATATATTTGATTGGTTTGTTTTTTACGGCTTATCAACCCTTTGCAAGTGATTTAAAGCCAGAAACAATTTTGGTTTGTAAAAATCTTCTGGCGATAATAATGATTTACTGATACAAGTTCGACGAATTAACGCATAGTTAGGGGTTAAGAAGGTGGATTTATATCTTCCCCAAGGGTATTTGCCCCTAAGTGAATATAACGAACTCGGCTCTCTGATTCCGAGCCGTTATCCCTTACACTACTTGTGATTGTGTTCTTCGGAGCAAAAGCTGTGGCGTCTTTTCCTTGAATTACGCCCAAATTTAATTTAATTTTTGCTTCATCTGTCAATAAAACACTTTCCCAAAATGATTCAGGTTTATTCTTATGCTAACGAACAAATTTTAACCGGGTATCCCTATGTTTCTTCAATTGTAGTGAATTTTTTTCTTGAAGAACGCCATCTTATTTGACTTCTATGAAGTTCATTGCTTATTGTTCGCTTCATAACAATAATACATGATGTTTTTAATTATTTTGTATGGTTTGTGTACGGAGATAACCTTATATAAGAAATGAATTGTGGAATGTTCTAGATTGTTCCCGTAATAAGATAATTGGAAGAAGAATTACGTAAACAAAAGTAATTTAAGTCTTTTGATATTAAAGACATTTTGTACGAATACTTTTTTCGTTTCGAAATTTTATAAATAAGATATAATTTCATTTATAACAAAATTTTTAACTGTTTTTACATATTGCAGCATTATGCAATCGTGTAGAAATATTGTATGGATTGTAAGTTTTTGCATAAGTTATAATTATGTCAATTAAATATTTATTTCCCCAACTGTATATATATATATATATATATATATATATATATATATATATATATATATATATATATATATATATTAATTTTTATTTGGGAAGCAATACTTGTTTTATACAACTTTCATTAATGATGACCAAGAAGGCACTGTGACTAAGCTTTTTTTTATTTAATTTAATGTATTTGTAAAAGTGCTTTCTTTTTTGGAGATAAAATGTGCAAAAACTCGCCAAATGTTCACCTTATCCGAATGTTTTCCGCTATTCTATTAGACATTATACAATATTTTTTGTTTTTGTTTTTCTTTAATTGAATGTGTTTATTTTTATATGTATTAGTCTTTTTCTGGTTAATGAAAATTTCCTTTATACTCAGAGATTTTTTCTAAGCATAAAGGAAATTTACATTAACCAGAAAAAGGCTTAGACAGAAGCGTCTATTTTTTTAAGATTTGGATTTTGTAATATAACTATAACAACAAAGACATTTCGATTTCATTTTTGCCTTGAAAAGTCGGACGACGAAACGCGTCGGCAAAAAACGAAGATTTTTTTCCAATTGTCATTTTATAACAATTTGTCTTGTCCACAGAATTGACCTGGGAATTTAACTATATATATATATATATATGTATATGTGTATGTGTGTGTTCGCCCGCGTGTATATATATATATATATATATATATATATATATATATATATATATATATGAGATAGATAGATACATGTTGTACAGGCTTAGGTAGATAGATAGATAGATAGATAGATAGATAGATAGATAGATAGATAGATGATTTTTTTGCTTACAGTAAATGATCATATCTACTTTTAAAGTCTTCATATGTGGAGGTACCCTGGACGTATATAATTTCATCATTCTCCTGTTACTTAGTTTTCAAACTATCCAACATTATGTTTTTCGTTTTTTTTTTTTAAACTGCCATATTTCAACGGTTCAGCCCAGACCGCGCATTGATGATGAATGGAAGCCTGTCGTTTATGGGACAAACCGACATCTTTCTTTTCAAAGGTGTAAGATGAAAGAAGAGATTGTCAGACATCGAGCCTTCCTTTGCTGACAAATATGGCTTGTCGTCGCGGGATCTGTTGTTCATTCATTATCTTCTTCCCTTCCAGGTGCAAGCCATCTTCACCCTTTTTTTCCAGAAGATTCGCATAGACAGGTTGGATGCAGAATAAATAAAGTGCAGCTGCTTTAGTTTTTTTTTTTTTTTTTTGTTGCTTAAAATAGATGAGAAGCAAACTTAGCATAACAAAATATATGAAACTTATATCAGTAGATAAATGTTTTTCAAGAAGTATATTAAACCTAAAAATGCGTATTAAATTTAGAAATGTTTAAAGATATAAAAAATCTTGATTTCTTTTTAATATACTAAACTTAAAAATTATTAAAGTATAGTAAGCATACTGCTTTATATACAAACTAATAAAACGTAGTAAATGTTAGTCTGAAGAACGCACGAAAATGCGAAACAGTGTGTCAGTATACAGTCTATAAGGTATATATATATATATATATATATATATATATATATATATATATATATATATATATATATATATAACCGAATGGGTAAATAAAGAAAGGTATACGAGCAATCGTATACAAATACATATAAATACTCTATAGTGTAAGAAAAAACAGTGCTCAATGTTACGTAACAGAGCTATTTAATATATATATATTAAGAAATATACATATCTTACATTAATTACACAACTCTGAGTTTCATGCCGAAGCAATTTTCAATTGCTCGAATTATATTTATATTTATTTTTATTTATATTTTCGGTTTTTTTTTTTAATTTTCTGGTTCACGCGAAATATATTATTGTTGGGGTGGAATATTATTAAAGTTAAAATATTTAACTGAATTGTATTTTTAATTTTTAATTTGAAATTAAGCTCAGATTAACATTTAAAATTTAAAATAAGGTTGGAAATAAGAAATATAAATTCTAAATTAGCGAGACGCTGTTTTTGAAAACGTAAGTAAAAAAAAGAATTTTTGGGAAGTCGGGCGGCGGGGGGTGGATATTTTTTTCCAAAAATCAAGAGTGTAATTCACAATAATATTATTAAATTAACTAAAACTATCAAGAACAAAGTATACAGTGATAAAAATGAAATAATATAATATGAAACAAAATAAAATTAAGTACTGCTACTACTATTAATAATAATAAAAATTCATATCAATGGAAAGAAAATGATTTAAAATAAGAGCCTTATATAGGAATATATAAATAGGTAAATAAACACGTTAAAATGTTTAAATGAATAGTAATTGGTTTTGAATTTGAAGTTCGGCCCAGATCAACATTATATATATATATATATATATATATATATATATATATATATATATATGCACACACACACACACACACACACACACACACACTCACAGGGTGTCCATAAAGTCTGTGTTCAAGTTAAATACTTAAGTATTTTAAATTGCACACCGAATTTATGGACACCCTGTATATGAATGATAAAATATAGTTTTAAGTTATGCTATATTTATGGGTTAAAGTGCTCAATATCGGGGATAAAGCTTATGTAAATATAAAAGTGGACATTGAAGTCAGCACTCAGGAGCGACCGAATGTTTCATACTTATACGCCATCGTCAGACCATCTGCGTAGTTTTTTTGCTCGACTGTTTATATATACAGGCCAGTGATTGCATTGTGTAGAGTTTATTGGATGATTCTTACGGTTATATTGGTGGTTGGCAACGGTTATGTTTCGAATTATTCTAGGGGCTATTGAGTGCGAATAATCGTTGCGTTTACCATAAAACAGACTGTTACATTTGGGTGTTGACTTTAATGCACACTCTTACATATATATAATGGTGGGGGGGAGAGACAGCGACAGAGTGTCTCTGTGTGTGTGTGTGTGTGTGTGTGTGTGTGTGTGTGTGTGTGTGTGTGTGTGTGTGTGTGTGTGTGTTTAAATTAGGACATATCCCGACAAAGTTTTAAATTTTGACAAAGGGAAACTTTTCATGAAATAGATTTGATTGAATATCGATTTAATCAAGGCAAAGTTACACGCGAACAAAATTTTTACAGGATGAATTGATGTTCTTTGCACTTAATGTAAATCATAGCACATATTACGAGGTTTATGTAGAGTGCTTGACAGTTTTCCTGCGACATTGACTTTACACAAAAAATTGCAAAAAACTGTGAAAAAATCAGGTATTTTACTATTTAAAATAAAAACTTGAATAAAGTCCTCATTTTTTATTCGATTTTCTTGAAACATGTCGCAAAAAATTGCCATCAAAAATTGCCATCATACAAGAAATCAAATAGTGTGGTTTTAGTCCTGCTCGCTTCCCTGCGTATAACGAAAAACTACGAAAATCTGTTTAAAAAGCTTTCCAAATTTGCTATGTAAATTACACACGACACACAAATTGGCTTGCATGAATGTTTGGTTTAGATTATTTCAGTTAAGTGGAGGAAATCGGCGATAAACTATACTCAAAATTGATTTTTACCATTTAGCCAATAGTTTCTTCATATGATTCCATCACAAATTGGCATTTGAACAACCTTTGATGCAAAGATTGTTAGAAAAGCATTATTGAAAAGTTAAAAGGGAAAAATTGCCAAAAAACCTCTTATTAACCCCAGCTTTACAGTAAACGTGCGAAGAAGGGGAGGGGCGTTAACTTGCATTTGCATTTGAAGTTGAATCAAGCTCTAACGCCTCATCCCTATTTTTGTTTGATTATTAGATTTATGAACGATGCCATACTATTTGAAATTTATTACGGCCATAGGAAATTTACTGAATATCTAAAACATTGAAACAATTTAACCCCGAGCAACGACTACACAAGAATGTTTTACCGATGGAATTCCTTTATTAAGAACATTCAAACACTTGCGACGGGCATAACGTAAAAAAAGCTGAGGGGGGCGTAGCTTAGTATACCAACGGATGATGCATATATATATATATATATATATATATATATATATATATATATATATATTACTTCAAATGTTATTTTTAGTGGATACTTGTATTTGAATAGACGCTCTGTTTATTTTAAACACGATTTATTTCGTTTATCGTCCTGAGTACTCATGAAAACTTAAAGAAAATGTGGCCCCGGAATGATTCGAACCTGTATCCCTCTTTGCAGGAGCAACAAGGTTCTTACAATCGAGATTTCTGGGGCCCATTATGAGGAAAAAAAGCTTGAAAAATCTTATACTCACAGGACAGATTAAAGGCAAGATGGACAGAGGAAAAGAACGCATAATCTATTTAGTGAGCTTCACTTAATGGATGGCGGAACAAAGTTTAAGAGAGATAAAAAAAATAAGTTAAGAGTTACAAATGTAAGGAAATTGTAGAGAGCCATGATCGCTAACGTCCCAAAGAGCACCGCACATAGAAGAAGAATAAGTTTACTAAACATGCTTAAATATTTGTGTGTGTGGGAAGAATGTTTGAACGTCGAAATTGACAAGATCGTATTTAAAATTATCTCTCATTGATTGATTTGTTTTCTAGGGTTTATCAACCCATTGCAGATTATGATAGAAGCCTTACTAATTAACCCATAGCTGAGGGAGAAGAGGTAGATTCATACCTTTCCAAAGGATATATGCGACTAAGTAAATATAACGAATGCAACTGGTATTGGTATTCTTCTCTCAGATTAACAATTCCGAGCCATTATAAGTTTACAGCATCTGGTTTTCCCTGACCAGGCTCGACATTGCTTAACTTCGGTGAACGTACGGAAACCGGTATTTCAGACTGATGCGAAATTGTCTTTGAAATTCAGCAATAGAAATGTTTTTGATTATGTGTAACTCATAAAAAAACAAAAATTCGGTGTTTTTTTTTTTAACTAAAACCCTTACAATTATCTTATCCTATTCTATGACGTTTGAATAATTTTTAGAGAGTATCTTGGTAACTTCGACGCTGTATAATGGTTTGCAAGTTTATCTTGCTAGTTCAATTATAGCTGAGTAGTGGGTTCGATACTCACTTGATGCTCCATACATATGACCTTGTGCCGCATCTAAGCTTAATAAATCGCTGCGCATTCAGACAAAATCAATGCAACTGTTTCGAGAAGATAGTGTACTGCCTTCATTATCTTCTTGCAATTGTTATTGCTTCCTGGTGAGCGAAATCTTGGATATTTCAACACACAAAAAAGTGTATAATCATAAGTAAATGGCGATTAACGCCAGATACGCGACATACATTCTTTAGCAACAGAAGTAGCCCCTCCTCCTACGGTAGGTACTGATTGAGGAATCGGAGAGCCGAGTTCGAATTCCAGTCGAGTTCATTACATTCACTTAGGGGCTAATACCCTCCCCACCCCCCGCAGTTATGACTAAATAGTAGGACAGATTGAACGCTTAGACTGGTTGACAACCAACCAAGAGAAGGAAAACTCTGAATTCAAACTAACTTTGAACTGCTCGGATCGCACTATTCTAAAGTGTGCGTACATTGGGCTGGGAACTGCTTGTGAATCCAAATTCTTATGAATTTGCCCGTCGTTCGGATGCGACAGATTCGCTTGACTAAAACCGGCTCAAGCGATCCCGGGTGAATGTCGCAACAAATACAAATACATGTCATCAGTCCCATGACCAGATGGGGTCGTAGGGTCGCTGCGCAGTTGAGCAGTTCCCTTCACATAACCAGGATGAAAGATGGGGAGTTTTTATTCATGTTTAACGTCTCTTGGACAAGTAGACCTAGCGGATTCTATCCCTCTCAGTGTTAAACCACAGCCGAGGTCCACCAATGTGAAGGCCCGTCTTAGTCACGGACACATCGATTAAATCGAAGGAAGCGTCCTGGCCGCTGAATTTAGTCTCAGATGCCCTCAGCCTAGTGATTGCATGACTTCACACAGCAATGACTGCATACATAGCTATAGAGCCTAGTCTATCGTATTGTGCTCAAAGATCATCGTCCAATTAAAAGAGTCCATCAGCCTTTTTACAGGTCTTTGTTTTTATCTTGCTTATTTTTTTAATCACCCTCTCCACCAGAAAAGCTCAGTGGTCGAACTGGTTTAATCACCGATGACCGGACGACACGTAGTACTGGGTTACTGGGAAACAGTAGCACTTGTAGAATAACATGACATGAGACGACAGACATTAATTGGCTGAAAACTGACAGTTTTGTTGGTAAGTTCTTGCTGACTCTCACATATATTGAGAGTATCAGCAAGAAATTCGCCTGTTCAGACTGGCTTAACGGATTTATTACAAAGGAATGGTAATTAGAACATATATAAATCTACGCTATGTAAAAAAAAATGTGTCCTTTGGGAGATTATATCTCCAACGCTAATAATCCACAAACAACATTAAATTCTTACATTAGCCACACATGCACTACACTCTCTCATTGCTTTGACTTGTCATTTGTCAAAATTTAGTGCAATTCGCGTCCATATAAATCAACGTATAACAAATCAACAAAATAATATTAACATAAAACAAATTTTAGTAGAACACAGAAAAGTTTTATAGAAAACAGACAGTGTAAAGAAAGATTTGAAATTCAAAGACTGTTGTAAAAAAAAGAGGATCAGTCAACATTAAATAAGGTAACTTTCTCCATAAGGGATTGTATATTGAAGTGTACTACACACACACACACATATATATATATATATATATATATATATATATATATATATATATATATATATATATAAAAATTATGACTTATATTATTAGTAATATTAAGATCTTTTATTATATTTTAGTTCTTTTTATTTTCAATATGTGGTAAGAACAGAAATAAAGAATAAACCCCAGAATAATTCATTTTCTTTTTCATTTCCTAATCATGCTGCTTATTTAATGAGTGATGAATTTCAGATAATATATACGGAACTTGACAGATAAATAGAAATGTATATGGACGCTGCTACAAAAAAAAAAGAACAATATTTAGAAATTTCTAGCGAAAAAGAATATATATATCTGAAATTTGCTAGATAAATAGAAACGTATATGGACTTTGATACTGGAAAATATCTTACCATTACCAAAGAAATAAAAAAATGTTTAGAAATTTCCAGAAAAATAGAAACATGATTCAATAAGCGAAGCTTAGTTGTGGGATAAAGTCGAAAGTATGGAACATCCAGAGAGGAGATAACTCACTACTCAGTCGTAATTGCACTAGCTAGACAAGTTTACTAACCATTACACCACGTCGACGTCGCCAAATAAGAAACGTAGATGGATCTGGCCAGAGATACAGGAAATTATCTTATCAGAGAAATACAAAAAGAAATTATCATTGTCGAAATGCTTAAGACGCTCCCCAATAAATTTGTAAGAAAAAAGAAAAAAGGTTCACAATTGAAAATCGTAAAAATATATTCAGTAAATGTCAGGAGATGTTTTGCAACTAGTTTTCATTTTCTGTTAAATCCGCAGCTAGGAACATTCGAATAATAATAATAATAATAATAATAATAATAATAATAATAATAATAATAAGCAGGTTGTACGGTGTTGGCACCCACTGAATATAAAACCCGACATGACAGAGTGGGCCAATATCTGCACTGGAAAATCTGCAACTTCTACGGGAAGAAAACTGAAAGAAACTGGTATGAACACCACCCAGACCCGGTTACGGAGATAGGACCTGTTACAATTCTATGGGACTACACAATACACACTGACAGAACAATCAAGGCCAACCGCCCAGATATTGTTATTAAAGACCATAAACAAAAACGGTGCCTCCTTATTGATATGGCAGTCCCTGCCGACTGCAATGTATCTTTGAAGATATTCAAAAAGTACAAGGACCTTGAAATAGAAATCGCGAAAATGTGGCATATGGGAACATCAACAATCCCTGTTGTAGTTGGAGCCCTAGGACTGGTTGGAAAAGATTGCAGTAGACTAATTGAAGGGATACCTGGAAGTCCATGCCTCAAGGAGATACAGAAAATTGTTCTAACAAGTACAGCCCACACCTTACGAAGGGCTTTATCTATGTAATCTTTTTTTTGTCAGTGGAAAGTGTCATGACGCCATTTCTAACCTTAGGTCCCTGGGCGGGACCCGGAAAGAAATGTGTAAACGCCAGAAATCAAAGAAAATAAAAATAATAATAATATGAAACTGTCGACCATATTATCTCAGGATGCCCGGAACTGGCAAAAAATGAATATACACATAGACATAACAAGGTAGCAACATATGTGCACTGGAAGACAAAATCGAAGACACTTAGAGATGGTATGAGAACTAACTAGACACAATTACCCAAAATAACGATGTAAATATCCTCTGGGAAATAAAGGCAACAGACCTGATAAAAGACAAGAAATTCAGGAAGTGTATGCTTATTGACATAGCAGAAACATCTGCGAGAAACACCTCTATGAAAATTATCGACAAGTCATCCAAATACAAGGACCTGGAGATCGAGATTAACAGGATGTGAGGAAATGAAAACTGAGACTGTACCAATTATAATCGGTGCTTTGAGCCTCGTAAAAAAAAGAAATGGACATTTTTCTTTTTTACTAATAGTGTCTCAGGTAGCATCAACATAAATGTTACCCAGATAATCTCCCTACTAGGATCATCCTATATACTAAGAAAAGTGCTATCAATTAAATGACAATTCCCTATAGGGCCTAAGAACCATAGTCTGACACGGCTCTACAGGATACAAAGCAGGAAACATCACGCAAACAATAATAATAATAATAATATGAATAAAACTTTTGATAGTGTGCCACATTTTTGGATCCTTAAGTCTTTGGAAATGTACAGTCTCCTCGGTTAAGGTAAATTTCATTAAATATAGCATAGAACTGTAGAAAACCATATTATACTTAAATCACAGGAAATGTACTGCCACTTGCAATTGCTTGAATATCCGACGAGAAATCTTTGAAGGAGATTTCCCCTTCACTCACGCTGTTCTTTCTGTTTCTTAATTCTCCTTTCATATGAACTAAATATTAATAACTCTGGATACAAAGTAAAAAGACGTGTTTAATCACCAATTCTACATGGATGATCTCAAACTCTTTGCCAAAGACGACAATGAGTTGAAGAGCCTACTCAATAGCTTAAAATATTTTAGTGATGACATCGGAATGGATTTCGGATTAGATAAATGTGCAAAAGTAACCTTCAAGAAAGGGAGAATTGCAGAAACATACTCAAGAGATCTAGATTTTGTCACAAAGATTAGGAAACTGGAACAAGAAGAAGCCTATAACAACCATGGAGTCAGCAAAGATGGAATACGACATATCCAAATGAAGGAGAAAGTAAGAAAATTATGCAACAAGCGTGTGCATCTGCTGTTAAATACCGAGTTGAATTCACAAAACAGAATATCTACCATAAACACTTTGGCTGTCCCTGGGGTGCAATACAGTTTCAACATTCTTAATTGGACCATAAGCATAAGTGACCTTAAGCGAATGGATGTCAAAACGAGAAAGCTTCTCACTTCCCACCGCATACATCTTCCTAAAGATAAAGTTGATCGTCTGTATGTATCCAGATCCGGAGGAGGAAGAAGATTACTTCAGCTAGAAGTGTCTTACAAAACCACAACAGAGATATCTGGAAACTAGAAAAGACTGGATGATGATCTGTGTAAAAAAAAAACTCAATAAAACTCGACATGATAGATTGGGCCAATGTCTGCACCAGAAAATATACAACTTTGACGGGCAGGAAACTGCAAGAATCTGGTATGAACATCACCCTGACCCGGTTACAGAGACAGAACATGTAATAATTTTATGGGACTTTACACTTCACACAGATAGAACAATTAAATCTAATTCACCAAACAAGAACAGAATTTGCTTTTTTATTGACATGACCGCAGTCCCTGCAGATTGTAATGTATCTTTGAAGATCTTCCAAAAACTATCGAAATACAAGAATCTTGAAGTGGAAATCTAAAAATGTGGCGCATGATGACATCAATAATTCCAGTTATAGTTGGAGTTCCCGAATTGATTGGAAAATGTTCCGATAGACTCAATGAAAGGAATCCTGGTAGTCTATGCCTTTAAAAAATACAAAAATTGTACTCGCAAGTATAGCTCAGATATTACGAAGAGATTTATCTATGTAAAATGTGTATTGGTTTTTTTTGGGGGGGCGGTTACAAGAAATGATCAGTGGAAGATGTCATGAAGTTATTTCTGACATGAGACCCGGGAGGATATATACGTATACAGCAGAAATCTAAGAAATTAACGATGATAATGATCTATATTGTTAAAGAATAGTTGATGAGTGACTGCATGCGTTTATGCAATGTAAATACGTATCTCAGTGTTGTGACATACATATAAACACCTTCAGGACGTTGGCGATCATGACTCTCCACAATTTCCTGTGTTTTGTAGCTCTTAATTAATTTTGTCTTTTTGTTATCATTCCTAAACGCTGTTCTGTTCTGTCATCCATTTACTCAAGCTCGTTACCTAGCTTATCCATTGTTTTCGACTGTCCCACTTAACTTCATCTGTTTTGTGAATATCAAATTCTCCAAGTTCTATATCCTCCTTAAGTGGTCTAAAAATGCCAACTGTCGCTTTCTGGGGTTAAGTACAAGATGCGATGGATAAATTGTCGTCTAAATTACATAAAAAAAAATAACATTGATATCTCATTTTAACAGATATATTTACCAAAATTATAGAAAAAATACCTTCAAATACTAAAAAGTAAATTTATTCAATAAAATCGCCATTGACTTCAACGACGGACTCAAGACGACGATTTCCTGCATCTCTTCTGGACGGTCTCCTTGTGCAGGGTTAGGACTGGTTGGTGACTGCTGCCATAATCCTTGCCTTCTGTTCACTTTTGCAGTCTGAGGAGTTAAGTGGCCAGATGTAAGGGGGAATGTGGTCGC
This sequence comes from Acanthosepion pharaonis, assembly GCA_903632075.3. Lineage (NCBI taxonomy): Eukaryota > Metazoa > Mollusca > Cephalopoda > Sepiida > Sepiidae > Acanthosepion > Acanthosepion pharaonis. Next base: position 2,829,731 of record CAHIKZ030004620.1, on the reverse strand, counting down.
AGAAATTATGAGTGGGTTCTGCTGCTTGTGTGGCATGGTGCAGAATCCTGTTGCCAGACATAGGTTCTTCCAACAGCCACCTTCTTAACCCAGGGCAGCACTACACGTCAAGGCACTTGATTTAGGTCCCCGTGTTGAGCCTGAAGCCCTCATCAACAAATTCGTGAGTTATTTCCTTATCAGAACGATCAGAGTGATTTTTGAGTAATAATCATTAGACTCATCAAACTCTTTCCGAATCCTCTTCACTGTCCTCAAATTGATACACAAACGCTCTGAAATATTCCTGTTGGAGCTTCCGGTGCGTATGACGAGCAGTACAGCATGCCGTTTCCAAATTTCTGTCGGAATGAATTGCGTCATGGTGCTCTTTTTCTCACAGACGGTGCCCAGCTGACCTTACTATACTGTGCAGTCGACAAAATCAAAGACAAATAACGCGCATGCGCGAAATTAAAAATATAAAATGGCGACAATGTATAAGTGTCCTTTTTGTTTTCATTTTCTCTAAAACGTCGTGCGTCATTGGTATGATAATAAACTCCATCCGACGGCAAGGATATTAGAAGTTTTCAGGTACACGGAACCACGATTTAATTGCTTTTCTTCCCCGATCCACCCTGACCCGGACTGGTAGCACCCGTTAGGGTCCCATCTATGGGAAAATAATGAATCCCCAAACAAAACTCAACAATATAATTTTATAATAAAATGACAATCAATGCAACTCTAATAAAAATATAAAAATACATTTTTATAATAAAATTAACAGAATACATTTTATGATCTACAAATTATATATCTAAAGAAAAACATACCTTTTACCCTGGTTGTATACAATTATGTACAAGATACTTGGAGTTAAAAGCGTAACATTGAGTGCGTGATATTTAGATTTAGTTATTTAAACTCAGAGAGGTTGATACGCCGCTAAATAAATTCAACCAAACAATACCTATTTATAGTAAAATTACCAACAATATCTATTTAAAGCAAAATGATCAGTATCTGTCTATATTTCTGAGATGAGATATTATTTACATTATTCGGACTATTGTCCTCATCTTTGTTGCCATATTTATTACAACGTTTTAGCCGTTGTACGCTCCGGCCTTCTTCAGGTGGTTGGAATGTCGAACTGGACCCTTTATTTCGCTCACTAGGGTAGACTGTTCTAGTTCCACGTGTCAGTTATCAGTTATCTCCTGTTAATTTCCCTCTGAAAGTTCTCCATTGCCTTAACCGGGTATTGAACTCACACTCTTTGGGTCCTGTCACTGGATCTAATTAACGTATTTATCCACTGTGCCATGTGTCCTCAACGAAGCGTTGTAATAAATATGACGACAAAGATGAGGACAATAGTCTGAATAATGTAAATAGTGAGCAAAATGAGCAACACCACATCTTATTTGTAGTTGGGAACATACAGTTATGTTTCAAATATATTTAGTTGTAAAATAGTGTTCAAAATATTTAGATTTCGGTATTAAGTATACCATAGAGGTTGATATGCCGTTAAATAAAATCAACTAAAACTTGGTCGTTGCTCTCACGATCAGTCCATGGTATTCTCAGCATCCTTCTGTAGAATCACATTTATGTAGCTTCATCATCACACGTAACGAAGGGAGAGACAAGCGGGATTTTGGCTGCGGGAGGTGATGGTCATATCTCAGTTCCAAGCCGCATCTTGGAAACACTTGAGCTGTTCCAAGAAGGGCTGCCATCTGCGCATCACTCGAAAGGATGTCACCAACCGGAGATATTGCATTGTGCGGTATTTTCCGTCAAATCTACAACATCTCACACTGATAGCGCCTTTCGCATAATATTTGCCGTGTCAAGCAACGCAGACTTCTGAAGCGATGGGATACTCGGCTTTAATACGATTTTCTTAATGTAAATTAGACGAGGAAGTGGAAGACACGAATGACAGGAAGTGGGCGTGGTGTGTTACTCGCGCATATGGCAGGCTTAAGAGCACAGATATAAAAGAATGGTTTTGGTAGTTTTTGGTTTGTTTTTTTTTCCTCACATCAATTGCTCTTTCTCCTCCAAAATCTGCTTTTAACGTTTTCAATGCATATTATAACAATTACGAAACATCCACCCCCACCCACCGCCAAAGTTACACCCCCCCCCCCCTCGCAAAAAAGTTCATATCTTGTTTTTTTTGTTTTGATTTTTAGCTTATAATTTTTTTCCAATTTTTGGTTGGTTTTTCTTAAATTTCAGGCTATCTGATATCCCCACTCGAGTTTGTTTTTTTTTCTATAAAAAACTGAAAATCATTTACCATTTATAAGTAAAATAGCAGCAAGTTTGTTGAAAATTATGGAGAAAAAAAAAAAACAAAAACCAAAAAAAGCAGACAAGACGATTTCTTAAACAGACATCTTATACATAGACTTACTATCGTTTCTCACCCTTTCTCTGACACATATGCACATATAGACCCTGATATAAATTCAATTCTCTTGAGCATCCACGCGTTGTAAAAGTGCACACGGTAAAAACGGGAGAAAGGATCTATGGGATTTGGAACCAATTATATTCGGGCGAATGTCGACAAAAGAAATCTCGGTGAAATTGCAAACGACGAGACGCGACATTAAATCATGTCATAAAGAAATGAAGTCAGCTAACCTAAAAACGAATACAAAAACAGAGATCATTGGGTGGGAATGGCGATTCACTGGGAATAGTGCAAGTGGTTCAGATTCTAGTCTGCAAACGAAAGTATATTATTTTTTTTTTTCAAAGAAAAACAACTGGTCTATAAATTTATTTTTATTTTACTTTTATAATTTTTTATAACTTTTATTTTTATTTTATTTTTTATTTTTTACTTTCTTAAGAATTAAAATTTAACCCATTAATACCCATTCAACATTTGCCTTACACTTCTTGCTCAACCCCGACGAAAATGATGTTGAAATTCGGAACCGCTTTCAATATTCCAACTGAACAGAATTCTGTTTAGTGAGATTGTAGAGAATTTTTGTTACACAATGCTGGAACCTGCTCAGTAGTACAGTGAGCCACAGGATGGTTTGAATGACTCATTAGGACAGAAACAAAACAAAACACCAGTGAATTTCCTTTCCTCATGTTGCAAATACAACGCAGTAAACGAACCGCGTACGGCGTATACTTGAGTCAAAAATAGAATCGTTCTTTTATAATGGTATACACAAATTATCGGAAAGGTAACTTAATGTGATAGCAAGCTGTGAAAATAATTTTACCGCTAGTGATGAGGCTATGAATATAAGTATTAAATAATATGTCAAATTATACTAACAAGTTCCGCATCAACCTCACATCAACACACACATGCACGCATATATACAGACACGCACACACACACACACACACACACATATAAAGAGTGAGAAAGAAAGAGAATGTGTGTATATGTGCGTTTGTGTGTGTATGTGTGTGCCTGTTTGTGTGTAGCTGTCATTCATTAAAATTGGTTCAATATATCGTGCTAGACATTTTTCTTGTCTAAATCCATCTTGCACAAATATATATATACTTATATATATATACTTTTTTAAATAAATAATATATATATACTTTATATATATATATATATATATATATATATGTACTTAAAAGAAATCTTATAAGTATAAGAAACTATACTCGCTCGGAAACCCTTCGGAGTCTTGATTTGCAAATAAACAAGCCAATACCAAAGGGAAAAAATGTACAAAAAAAAAGAAAGAACCAAGAACATGTACGTTAACCGAAAATAATCGTCCAGCATGCAGAGTTCAAGGCCCCCGGCCCCCCCAAAAAAACCCCGATGCGAATATCCCAAAAAACTAGATAAAGTGCTCAATACAATGAGTAGAGCAGATCTAGTTAAACCTAGAGAGTCAGATATATATATATATATATATATATATATATATATATATATATATATATATATATATATATATATATATATATATATACTTTTTTAAATAAGCAGTAAGCTATATCTATATATATGTATACATTCTTAAATAAACAATGAGCTATATTTTGTGCCCGATGAGTTGGGTAACCAACGAAACTCAAGTCGCACACCAAACGTAGGTGTATTTATATTTATTAATATATATTTCTTAGCTCTATCTAATTACATTGAGCACTATTATGTCTACACCTCTTGGCTAAATTTGCTAATTATTTATTTGCTTACCAACGTATGCATGCCAGCACGTGCGTATACGGTCGCTAATATCTAGTTATTTCATTTACCTAACCCTATATAGTACTTGATTGGCAAGTAGGTCTCATCGTTTTACTGTTGAACAAGCCTGATGCAACAGTTATGTTATATTCTAATAGTTTCTTTGCTCGCACTTCCGAGTTCTTGCTTCTCTAACGCCGACAATCTTCAAACTTTTAAATGCAATGCCAATCACCATCTTCTGTCTTTCTGAAACCTGTTCTTTTATTGTCCTTTCTTCTCACTAAAGTCTTCTCATTCTCTTCTACGCCCAGTAGCCCCTGGTGTCCTAGTGCATCACATTGCTCGGAGTGAAATAATAAACACACACACACACACATATATATATATATATATATATATATATATATATATATATATATATACATGCATACATATATATATATATATATATATATATATATATATATATATATAATTGCGTATTTCTCTAATAAATCTTTCTCGCTAACAAATGATTTCTTTTTTCGACATAGCGCATGTAGAAATTATTCGAATTATTTTTTTCGTCAAATCTGATTTCATTTTCAATGCTTTGGGTTCTACTATTTTAAATTGTTCGTGTGTTGCTGATATTTACACGTATTTTAACTTCATGACCCCGACCATAATATACTCTCTGTGTTCGTACTTGATGTTAAACTGTCGAAAACACCTAAAAATAAGAAGAAATAGAATCCCTCATCATAAAAGAAACACTTAACATCATCTATGAATCTGCATTGCTTTCCGGTATCACATTTTGGTTCTAACTTGTGGCTTTCGACCCGAATACAGGTTCGATTCCAGTAGGCAAGCAGACGTCCTTTAGTAATATGTTCTGATTTTTAGGCTGGTAGACATTAATTTCACTGTTTTTTTAAACTGTGATGTCTCCTCAAACACATCTACCCACTAAATATAACGTTTATAATAAGAATAAACGCACATACACTCTCTCTCACTCACACACACACACACACATACACACACACACACACACATTGGTACAGACACAACATATATATATATATATATATATATATATATATATATATATATATATATATATATATATATATATATATATATAAGTTCATATATATTTTATTTTATTTTATTTTAATATAAACGACTTCATATAAACGGTTAAACTGTATTTTTTTTAATAGGCACTTTTTTAAATATAAACTCTGGCAAGTTTACCTATAAAACAAAACATCTAATTCAGAAATTTGAAAAGTTTAATATAGTCAAAACTTGTCCATAATATATATATATATATATATATATATATATATATATATATATATATATATTTTTTCAATTTTCTTTCGTCATTTCCATCTCATTTGTCTAAATTCACAATTAGCGGTTCTATCTTTTCATAATTATTTTTCTCCTTAAACCCTTACTAGCATAACTTTCTGTCTCTATTTTTACAAGTATAAATTCTTTGTTCCCTTCATTCTAACTCTTTATTTGTGTTGCAAGTTACAAAAATCAAAATGCTAGTCGCACCCACTCGACCAGTTTCGCTGTTTGGCATCGAAAACATTTTTTATCAGAATATTTTGTTGCATCAATCTTTTTGGAAGTAGGGGCTGTTTTCTACCCAATCAGTTTTCGTTCTTTCTAACTACTACTGAAATCCAGGTCACCATTGTAAAAAGGATTCTGGATTCGAATCAGTTCGTTGTGTGAGCAGCTGAAAAGCCCATATTTCTATGTGCCAACATCGAGACGTGAAATGGCGAAGGGATAGTACGTCTAACAATTCCCAACGAAAATTTGCACTGCCGGAGGATTCTTCTGTGTTTCTAGAGACGCCATATTTAGGATTCTCAATGGAGATTCGAGCGGGTCGAATTTGTCTTCTATGTCACCAGCGAGGACGTATTTTCTATGACGTCTCTGGTGGTTATATATTCCCAAACGGAAAACGGTGACCTGGTTTGTCTTCTGGAAGCTGACTGATGATAGACTGACCATTAACATCACTCTATGGTGTAACGTTAGTAAGCAATCGACACGTGACCCACATATGTCACGTGACCCATGCATGCTTTCAAAAGGTTGCTATCAGTCGATGTTCCGATTAGAGCAGTCGCCTTTTTGTAAGCAGTTAGATCGTCCAAACGCTACCTTAAAAAAAAAAGGCACAGTTTGTTCAATTGCAGAATCTGATGTTCTATCATACAAAAATAATATCACATTTGAAAAGTTTTAAAATATGGACTTGTTTGAATTTTACGAACTCCTTAGTTTCCAGATCTTGCTTAATCTGATTATTATTTATTCTACGGTTTACAGACTCATTCATTGATATTTAAAAAATGACGGCACGGAAAAAGAAATTCATTTTTATTAAATTCTAACAATTCAAAACATGTATCAGTAATGTCTATTCTCATTTAAACATTGAAATTATTCGTGAGAATTCCGTTTTTAAATCAAAATATAAAGTATCTAAAAGCCCAGTGAATAAACTAAAAGTTTTAGAGAAAATGAAAACTAAAAGGACACTTATGTTTAACGTCAGAAAGAGGATGTGAAGATTCAGAATGGGGGAGGATTGAGGAAAGGACAAAAAAAAGGAACACTGTTAAAGAAGACAAAAGATGGCGATTGATGTAGCATTTAAATTTTTGAAGATAGTAGTTATCAGAGAAGAAAAAAAATCAATATTCGAGTTTACGTAAAAATTTCAGAATTTGAAAGTCTGATTTTCAAGCATGTATTCTCTATATTGAAAACTGTTGCTACACAATCTTCTTATCCCAATTCCCTTCAATTCAACATTGCTTAATCGAATAGCACTAAATATTCATATCCCGTTGCTTTCACTTGAATACTCGTTTTTTTATGCTATGTCCCTAAAGTCATAGTGGGGGTATGGTTCTCCACGAATTCGCTTTCTTTACCTGTGAATTACCATCTATTCTTGAGAAATATAATGGAATGGTTTCCTGTCGTGTTCTCCCATATTTGGAATTCAGAGTTTTCTTCCCTTTCCATAGGTGCCTTTCCAGGACTGGAAAGCCAGTCTACACTGTTATTTGATCCATAGCTGGGAGGGAGAAGGAATTTTGTTCGAAAGTGAATGCAGCAGAGAAACCCAGTATTTTAACTTGGTTATTACAGTATATTTTTGAAATAACTTTTATCCTCAATGGTAAGAAGCCTTAAGGTTGGATTTAGTTTATGTTACTGAACGAGCATCTAGTTTGTTAGTCAAGTCTCTCCATTACAATTATGAAAATAATACGTAGGTCTACTTGTAAAGTCTCAAATAGTATACTATGAAAAATAAATCCCAAGAGAAAACATATATTGTATCAGTAGGTATATATCTCCAGTTGTGTGCCCTCAACAAAAGTTTTCTTAGATTTTGGTCTCTTCTCAAAGTCGCCAGATTGGCCAGTGTTGCACACCCACCCACAGAGGCAAGTGGCCCCTGAAATTCTAACTCTGGCGCCAGACTGATTAGACTTCCGGGTGACGGCCTAGAACTAATTCTGCTTCACAGCCGTTGAGTTGACATCGGGTAATTGCTGTATACATTTTGTTTTGTGGTCGACTCGATACCAGCGGGTGAGGCATGTCAACAGAGTGGATTCCGGTTAATTAGAACACCGTGGTAACAAAGTAAGCTGGCTGAATTAGGCGATTGTCCCGATTATGCGAAGTGAAATATATACAAATTAAATATTTTGGGTCTTCAGTTTCAGTATAAATTACACTATAATCCTTTATACTAGCGGACATTATGGATGAGTCTTGAAAAAGAATAAGAATAGTACAAATATGAGATGTTGTCAAGATTAGTAAACCCACTGACGGTGGGGTTTGCTATTCTTTTCAAGAAATTAGGTTCAGTTCGTTCACGGTGGAGTAATGGATAGCGGCTCAGATTGAGGAATCGAAAAGCCGAGTTCGAATTTCAGTCGAATCCATTACCTTCACTTACGTGCTAATACCCTTGGGAAAGGTATGAATCCTCTTCTTCTCCCTCCAACTATGGGTAAATAGCAGGACACACCGGGTTCTATAGCCTTGGATGTCAATTGATCTACCGCAGAAAGAAATGGAAACCTACTGCGGGAAAAAAAATCTGCATCGTCAGTTATGTATCGAAAGATACATGATCGCCTAAGCGTGTATCACGCATGGCAAATAACTTACTGATTCTTTACATGAGAATAAAAAGGTTTCGCTTTTCTAGACATGAACATTTCGGTACAAATAATTTTAAGGTTCAATAGCTGTTTTTATATACTGGTTTTAATTTATTAATTTAGATATCCAGGAACCCTCACGATGGATAGATCTACGTTCACGGAGGTTGTAAAGCCATTATTTGGGGAGGATAGCTTACCAGTGAGATTGAGTGGATGAAGAATAAATAACTTATTCGACGGGAATTAAAATGTGAATCATGTAAGATATTTTATGAATTGGAAAGAAAATGTAGTGCCTCTTTGGACGGTTAGACGTGAAAGTGCCAAATGAAAGACTTTTCATGTTACAAGCGAAATGTTGAAAGAAGAAAAGACTCATTTTTTGCTAAATCAAAAGGAAAATTCCAGCAGTCGATTCATATCATATATTTTGGGTGTAATGAAATCAGGGAACAGGAACCTTCTCGCCAGACAATAGCGAATTTTTTCCGAAAAGTGAACATAAGACATTTTGAGCTAATCCTATAAAACTTGGTGGACCTGGGATAAGAGTTCAAATCGATGAATCGTGATTTTCACGCAAACCAAAACACCATCGAGGAAGCGCTCCTAAGTGTCAAGTCTGGGTTTTCGGCTTGATATATACTTGTACATCACCAGTAATTGGGTCTTTGCAAAAAGTTGATTACAGAGATCAAAAAGCACACCTGCCAGTAATCGAAAAATAGTGGGACATGGATGAAGTATTCACAGCGATGAATGGTGATCTTACACAGATTTAAGTAATAATCTAACCTAGCAGCACACAACCGTCAACAGCACTTTGCACTTCGTTGTCCCACAGAAAAGCATTCACACACAAAATATGTGTGTGTGTTTTTGTCACATGTTTTGTATATTAGTTAGGTTTATAACTTTTTATAAAATAATTGATTCCCTGTATAATTCGATGAATTTTTTCAAAAATAATGATTACGGGTTTAATTCAGTTTTTACATTATTCGGACTATTGTCCTCATCTTTGTCGGCGTATTTATTACAACCTTCTTCGGGTGGTTGGAATGTCGAACTGAACCCTTTATTTCGCTCACTGTGGTAGACTGTTCTAGTTCCACGTGCTATGTTTAATGAATGTCAGTTATCTCCTGTTAATTTCCCTCTCAAAGTTCTCCACCGCCTTAACCGGGTATTGAACTCGCACTCTTTGTGCCCTGTCACTGGATCTAATTAACGTCTTTAATTATCTAATAATATTGCTGATTCTTCTTTTGATTTTATCAAGAATCTCTAAATGTACAGTAGGAGCACCTAACAATATGTTTGTAAAAGTTTCGAGATATATTTATATGAACATGAGATTGTGTGAGTTTCATAACATCGACTATTATTAAATATATTGATAATAACTTGTTTAGAATATGCCAGTCTTTATTATGCAAAGAAAACTAGTACATCATCATCATCATCATCATTGTTGTCCTTCGGATTCAAAGAAGACTTTGCTCTTGCAATGCATTTTGATGGATCCAAAAATGGATCGGCAAACAAAGACTGGGCGTGCAGTGTTTTTTTTTTTTTTTACATTGAAATTAACTCTGTACAAGGCCAGTGAGCCACTTGAGATAGAGGGTTACAGAGTAAGAGGCACGGTTTATGCGGCTATGTGGAGAAGATAACCTTTAACCCTGGACTTGAACAGGTTATGATTGTAGTGATCGGGAAAACATTCTCTTGGGAGTCGGTTCCAAAGAGCAGCGGCTAAAGGGAAGAAACTGCTTGAGTGAAACTTACATCTCCCCAATGGAACACAAAGAGAATGAGGGTGGGATGAAGCAGTGGAGACACTGGAAGTCGATGGTCGTGACCAATGTCAAAGTTGCACGGTGGCGCTGTTCTCTTTTAATACTGTTTTTTTTCTGACTTCGAAGGTCGCAGAGATTTGGTAGATGATAACAAGCCAATGTTAACGGTCAGCAACACACTCCTCTATCTCCTTTGGTATGATCTTGCACCAGTGAGATGTGTCCAACATATATAACATTAATTTATATATTTGATAATCGCAATATCCCAATGATTGAATAAATACACACTTTATAATTTTACATGTTAATACGACTTCCTTGAAATTATATAACCTTCTCCAGTCATAGATTTTGTTTACGATGATCTCCTCAATACAAGAAACAGCGATAACAGCTAGTAGACTCGAGAAACCTATTTTCCTGAAAAATTGTTTTAATGGTAAGATTTTATAATTTTTAACCGATAGTAACGCTGGCTGTTCGGTTTAAGAATACCGAATGTTTCCAGATAAGGAAACATTTAATATTTCCATTACCGCCAATATTATCATAACCAGTGCCCCCCCCCGCATCGTTTTGATTTTAACTTGAAGTAATGACTTCCCAGAGCTTTGCTATACTTCAATATTGTTTTCAATTCTCATATCCAACACATTTAAAGACTGACCAGAATTTTTCTGTCGACTGAACTTCTAGAGAGACTGGTAGGCATTCCATTGTCTTAAAAAAAACGTTTTGTCAAAGCGGATAATTTTCTGCTTTAAACAACGTGAAAGTATATTGTCTTCCTTGGAAATATTCTTTAGCCTAGAACGTCTTTGTCATAATCTGTACAACTTAAAAACTGTCATTATCCAGAACTTACCATAACATATATCTCGATGTCATCATCAACTTTGAAGGGATCTATAATTTCATTGCCTACAATACTATTTTTTAAAATTTGCCGTAATTCCCCATGTATAATACGCCTTCATCCATAATACACACACCTAAATTTTTGCTGAAAGTGTGGGAAAAATGCTTCTACTCACGCATAATACGCACCACTTGTTTGGTAATCAAACCCTATAAAATGTACCTCTCCAAATTCATTACGGCCAACGTCTACTACTCTTATTTTAAAAAATGATTTTAAACAGAGAATATTATTCTAATTTAGCTTTATGATAATTCTCATTTTATTTTACGGCAATTTAAAGATGTTTTGTAGCTGTGTATAATATGCACCCCTGATTTTGCTTGTTATTTTTTTTTTTTTAGAAAAATGCTTATTATATATGAGGAATTACAGTACTTCACATCTCCCCACTATCGTCTTCGAAATCGTCTTGACTTTCCATGTAGTACATAAAATTTCATCCAATCTAGCTCAACATTCATCATTAAAAATATAGAATTCAGTTTTCATATAAAGTTTTGCTCAATTGATTCATTTTATCCAGTTGGCGCATTTTGCGCTGCTGGGGTCACTACCACCATTTCTCAATTGTGACATTCAAAACAGAGTAATGACATGGCTAGTCGGTTCCTTTTACATCAGGGATACTAAGATTACTCTCTCCCTCAATTCAGATGTTAAAGAGACAATATCTACAAAGCAGGAGGTGGTTTGAAGTCAGTTTTTCCTTCTCCTAGACTGGTGATAATATATGAAGGTCAGATTGCATAGTCTGCGTTCTCGGCCGTACCGACAAAATCTAAATGAATACACGGCATTATATTTGGGACGGGTTGGCTGCAGGAGTTGGCAGAAAATTGGCAGTATTGACAGTCAACCGCCTTCGGAGCTCCACTCCAGGTTTTCTGTCTGGATCTACTTACATAGTTTTCCGTGTTTTGCATATGGCCGCAAGTCAGAAGAGGTTTAAAATCAGTATTTTTATTGCTCTAGATCAACTACCTTCCTGAGCTGTGGAGCTCCATTTTTTTTACTGATATTCAATCAACACAAGGCCCAAGAGCCGCTCAAAGTAGAGGGTCACAATGTGGGGTCATTTTAATGTAGGAAAGAACAAGCGTTAGGAGTATAGCGCTTTGGAAAGAACCGGAAACCATTCTTGAAGCTTTTTTTAGCTTTAATTAAAAGCTAAAAAATTAAATTTACTATTTCCAGTATACTAAATACTGGTAGTGTATGTCAAAAAGAAATTATATTGATTTGAATTTTCACGGGTTAAAATTTCACGGTTTTCCTATTTAAATTTTCTGATGAATCTTAATTCTTAAGTTAGCGATTGAGTAAGCTCATGACGACTTCTACGACAATAAAATATACGTAGACATTCCCCTATGGCATCATTAAATATTTGCGCTTAACAACTTTAACAAAATATTGCAATAACAATCATGAATATGAAAGCTGGGCGTTATTTTAAGAAGTGGGTACAAATGAAAAATCTGAAATTGACAACTTTTTGCATTTCATTAAAACAGACTTTAAAAACTTCTATCTTACCATCTTTCTTTCTTTCATTTTCTCACTGAAACCAAATAAAGTCTTCCCCTATGTTTCTAAGCGATCAAAACGGAATAGTCCATTATTTATGAGGTATTGGCAAGACATAACGGTCGTGCGAACAAACGAAGAGGGGAACAAGCACAATTATAATAGGACATTTCACATATGAACAACAGCAAAAAAGAAAAAAAGATGCGTTGAAAGAGGCAGGAAGAGTGCTTCAGAAAAACAAGCTTGAAATATCTAGTGTCGTTCATCCTTCATATTTTATCCCCTTCTATTATTTGCCTACGTCGGCTAATGCCTTCAAAATGGCGTCAACCGAACAGGAATGATGGATTTATTACTGAAAGAAGAATTTCTTAGACGCTGAAAATTTAATCAATGCCCCACCCAGACTGAATGTAGAACAACGATGAACCTATTGAGAATTTAGATGAATAACCACTTCAGAACAACTATACTACAATAAACAACCTGAGGCCTGTATAGAAAGTTTAAGTAGTAGGAAGCATTCGTCAATCTTAACAGGATATAGAGATGACTAGTTTGGCTTAGCTAATCTCTGTTTCAGTGGAACTTTCACCTTGTATTTCAAACACGAAGGAAATAAGCCCGATGCCATCAGAATGTAAACGATCATGGCTCTCCCAGACTTCTTTTTTTATTATCTATAAATTTCTACGCATTCTTGGGAAAGATTGCGGAGGTGTTTTTTATCATGGCAGCCTCAAGGAAGCCAATAAAACTGAGAACTCATTGAAGAAAGAGGACAATAAAAGTAACAGGATTCAAGAAGATAAATTGACGATTTACATTGCATTTAAATTTTTGAAGAGCGTAGTTGGCGTGAAAGCAAGAAGCCGGAAGAGAGGCTAGAAAAAACTATTTGAATAAAACTTACGGTTACATATCACAATTTCAACAGTAAAATTATGAGACCTAACCGCCAATCTATTCCTGAATTCTTGAGGAATTCTAAAGAGGAAAGATCTTCAGAAGAATTGCCATTAAATTATTTATAGAAATTGCATAGAGAAGCTACGTTATGGCAATGGGAAAGTGATTGCAGCCAAGATGCAATATTATTGCAGATTATTCTGTGAATTTTATCAAGAATCTCTAGATACTTAGCAGAAGCACCAGACCAGATGTGGCAACAATATTACATACACAGACGACTAATAGACTTATAAATATGCAAGAGAAATTCTGATGAGATAAATTGTCTAACACGACTAACTTTCCTAGCAGCAGACATAGTGTAGTTGTTGCTTTCTCCACGGTTTGAAATTCGGATTTTCCTTCTCTTCTCAAAGCTAGAGAGTCCAGTCTCTCATCCTATTGGAAAGTGAGGGATAAACAGATATAGTCCGAAGGGTCGACACAAGAGACTAGCGGTTTTTTAAAACTTCAAACATCAACATAAGATCTCAGATATTTTACAATTTTTCCAAAGTTATTTTTTTTTGTGGCTTCAACCCGATTGGTGGATTTTAACGTATTTTTCATCTTTTTCTTAAACTTCATTGCCGCTGCCCACATTCCAGCCAAACCAGTACCCCAAATCAACTACCAATAAATCACAGGACTTCCCTAGCGCACTTCTAGTCCTATCTCTTCTGATTACATCCCGACCGAATCCATACTAACAGAAAATGAAATTAAAGAAAGAAGAAAGAAAGAATGAATGAAATTAAAAAAAATGGAAAAGAAAGAATTAAAAAGTAAAAAGTAAATAATAAAAGTAAATAAAAAAGTAAATAATAAAAGTCAAAATAACAAAGAAAAAACGGAAAGATAAAAAAAGAAAAAGAAACATTAGATAATTAGTGAATATAAAAAGAAAGAAAGATATAAACAAGCAACGAAAGAGAAAAGGAAACAAAAAATATTAACAAGAAACAAATAAAAAAGAAAGAAAGGCAAAAATTGCAAAAGAAAAAACAAAGAAATATTAATAAAGATAAAAGAATGACAGAAAGAACGAAAGACAAAACAAAGATAAAAAGAAAGAAAGAGGAGGGAATGAAAATAATAAGAAAGAAAAAATCTAAAAAGAAACACAAACAGAAAGACAAAGAAAATACAAAAAAGAAAGTCAAAGAAATAAGCGAAAAAAGAAAGAAAAAAAGAATAAAAACGACAAAAGAAAAAATGAAAGAGAAAAATCCGGTAAATACAGAAAAAGAAACAAAGATGAGAGAATGTAAATGAAAAAAGAAAGAAACAATCAAACAAAAAGAATAAAAAACAAAAGAAAAACAAAGAAAAAATTTGAAGTAAAACGAAAGATAAAAAAAAACAAGCAAAAACAGAAAAGGAAGCAAATAAAAAAATGAGAGAAGACAAAAATAAAGAAAGAAAAAGAAATATAAAGAAAAAGAATGAAAGACAGAAAAAAAGAAGCAAACATAAAAGAATATAAAAAAGAAAGATGAGAAGAATAAAAATTTACGAAAAAAATGGCTAAGGTGATAAAAAACAAAAGAAAAAACAAAGAACAGACTAAAGGCACATATTTGTCCTTCCCTTCATTCACAACCCCTTAATAGGGTCCACCCTTCTTGCGCATATTGTCTATGCCCTTCTCTTACGCCTCCACCACCGCAATAGCATTTAAAATATTTCCACTCAATGAATAAACGAACGTGCCCTCCAAGCATTCGGATGATGACGAGTTGGCCAATAACAAACAGCAGGAATCTGGCGTTGATAAGTTTGTCAGGAGCGTATTCGCATTTTAACAAGTAGCGACTAAGGACCTGATTTCTTCTTACTGCTACCCTCTTCCTCCTTCGTTTGCCTATAGGCTATCATTATTATTATTATTATTATTATTATTATTATTATTAGCATAGTACCCGTAAAAATGAGGGATTATTTCTGCATCGATCAGCCTTTTCTGACTAGGATTCAGAAGTGTCGCGACCTAACCGTCGGTTGAGAATCAGGAAATTATTAGTAATTGTAAATTATTTTAGGTATATTAGGTCTGCGTAAAAGAATTTCATCTTCGTGGATACGCCACTTGCCTGGTGTGACGTTCGAATCTAGACAGAATTCACTTGTTAATTTCATATTTGCATACTTAAGCGTGATAGATGTTACAGACGACGAAGACATGAAGGAAAAGTCGTAACCTTCATGACAAAAATGTCTTCATGTTTTCTGCTGTAGAAAATAAGTGCCACAGGTTTATAACAGACGAGTTTGCAGTTGGTTCCCAGCATGTAGGAGAGGTATGATATTTTTGCTGGTGAGAGCAAAGTTTTTCAAAGTAAATAAAGTCAGTATTTCAAAGGAAACGAATTCATCATTTTCGAAAGAAGTGAATTTCAACACGTGGAGGAAGTTTACACAGATACTTATATGAAGAATAACATAGCTCACAAAAGCAATGGAAAGAAAATATTGATGGACTTAGTTGCAGTATACGTATGTGATTGTCCACGTGGTTTGTTTGAAATTAAGAAAAAGGCCTGCCAAGTGAAAGAAATCTCTCCAGGCAAAAAAAAAAGGTGTGATGTTTTCGCTACTACATACCGCAGCAACAAAAAAAAAAGCAAGATTATTTATTTACCCGTCCTTTTATTTTCCGAAAACAGTGCCGCCTAGCGGTGTCTTGGCAGACAAAGTGGCCATAATCCAGGTTAAAATTATGGTCTGAAAGCCATATTCATGATGTTTCATCGTTGTGCGCTCCAGCCTTCTTCAGGATCTGCTTATATTTCTGAGATGACATATTGTAATTATTTCCGTTATTTACATTGTTCGGGCTGTTGTCCTCATCTTCGTTGACATATTCACGTCGTTTCGGCCGACGTTCCGGTGTCCTTCAGGTGATGAGAATTTCGAACTGAACCCTTTATTTCGTCCACCGGAGCAGATTGTTCTAGTTCCATGTGCCATGCCTCTTCCGCTCTTAAATACACTCGAGTTCGTCTGATGTACCAAATATTTGATACCCATTTTATGCATTTCTTGGTCGGAACTTTTGAAATAATCTAAATATGACTGTGGCTCTTTCAATGTTGGCACTCTGTTAAAGTAGTTCTGGAGAATGTGTTTTTTCCAAGACACACACTGATTTTTTTTTGTTTAATTCATTGTGGCATGCTAATGACGAGCCGTTTTGACCAGATATTTTGCGTCATAGCCGAGCCAAGGAATAAATGGATTCATGCCTTTACCAAAAATAAACGTAAAGTGACTCAGACAATGTTTACTGTTCTTTTCATATTTTGCTGCTTTTTATCGCAATTGTTTTAAAAATCATGGTTCCTCACTACTTCCTATCTTTTCGAAATCTAAGTAACATGGATCGGAACGAGAAAATAGATATTTTTAATACCATGTCATTTCCGAGCATAGGTGATAAGAGATCTTACAAAATCTCAGCAAAGTATGAAGAAATAGAAAAATTACGTTAGAAAAAAAAAGAAAAAAGAAAAGTGTACTGAACTGTTATGTAATATCAATCCGCCTACATGCTAGTAAATGCTGGAATATCTCCTCACATATGAAGAAGAGACTTGAAGCAACAGAAACAAAGAAAAGAGTACTGAACTGTTACATGATATCAGTCCTCCTATATGGTAGTAAATTCAGGACAATCTCTTCACATGAAGAAGTGACTTGAAGCAACAGAAATGTGGTTCTACAGAAAGATGCTGACAATACAAGGGACTAAACATGTGTGCAACGAAGAAGTTTTAGAGAAACTGGTAACAAAAAGAAAACTTGTACTTAACATCAGGAAGAGACAGAGCACATAATGAGAAAAAAGGGCTTGGAAAAATTGATACTCCCAGGACAGATTGAAGACAAAGAGGATAGAGGAAAACGGTCTACCGGCCGAATTTCCATAGATGGCTGGCGTAACAAGGTTTAGGAGAGGTAATGGAATGAGAAAATTTATTAAGGGCTATAAAGTACAGGAAATTGTGAAGAGCTATGATCGCCATCTTCCTGAAGGGACACAAAACACAGAAGAATATTCTGTTATATTCAAGATTATTTATTTAGGGAATTTTTTATGCGAGAGGAAAAGAAAGGTAAACATTGATTTAAGTAAATCATTTATGAACCCTCATACGAATAGTTATTCGGGCTAATTACGTTGCATGACGCCGAACAATTTAAACCCTCTTTCCGTCAGCCTGGACACGGGAATGACACGTGGGTGGACTCAATGTTACCGTCTCGTACTGCCCACCATTAATTGGCAGCCTTCGAGGAGGATGACCGCTCGTCAATTTGGCTCAGATTTCGAAGGACACCATAACTTAATTTGACCCCCTGGAGACTGACTCTCTCTTTCCCACTCTGTCTATCTATCTATCTCCCGTTCGCGTTCCTTCTCTTTCAGAACACCATAATTTGTCCTGTTACAGCGAAAATCTCAACCTATATTTGTATATATCAGGGTCAATGTCACTGGCTGTACAATTATATATACACAGACGCATATACTCACACAAAGGGACAGACCACCTCACAACACGTATATGCATACGCACTAGAGATACATTTTCATCTTTTATTCGCTAATCACGTTTTAGAACGTGGGTGATTATGGCTTTCCACAACTTCCTTAGCAACTCTTGACCTTTTAAAATTCTCCTTGAGTTTGTAGACCTTATTCTGCCATTTCTTTACTCTTTAAGTAGGTTACTTGTTCTTTCCTATTGCTCTTCTTGCCTTCAATATAAACTGTAAGTGTTAAATTCACCAAGCCTACTTTCCTCATTCCACAATAGTATTTTATTTCTGTTAATATCCATTTCCTTGTCGTTCTTATTCTCCTTAAAACTTCCTCATTACTCATATTGTCTATGTTATTTTTTGCATTTGCTGATTTGAACCACATTTCTGCTGTTTGATGCCTCTTCTTCGTCGATTAAGAAAAAATCTCCATCATTCATTGCCATACAAATAATTACATGTATTATTTATATTATTCGAACTGTTATCCTCATCTTCATTACCATATTCACGTTTCGGCCGTTGTAACCTCTGGCCTTCTTCAGGTGATTGAAATTTCGATTCGAACCATTTATTTCGTCTATCGGAGTAGATTCTTCTAGTTCCACGTGTCATGCCTCTTCCGGACGCCTCAGTTATTTCCCTTTAACTCAACTCTCCAAGTTTTGGTTCACCACTGTTGTAGCCTGGTACTGAACTCACAACTCTTTGGATCTAGTCACTGGATCTAACCAACGTCTTGGTCCACTTCAGCGGACGAAATAAAAGATCCAGTTCGAAATTCCAAACACCTGAAGAAGGCCGGAACGTACAACGGTCGAAACGTTGTGAATATGGCAATGAAGATGAGGATAACAGACCGAATAATGTAAATAATGCAAGTAATCATAATACTTCATCTCAGAGATATAGACAGATAAAGAATTAGATATTAGAAAGTATTTCAGTATTCTTTTCTTCTTCAAATTAGATTCTCCGATCGTTTAATACAGAGGTTCTTAATTCCCCCCTCCTTTGCGCTCTTTTTGCGATATTAGTACCGACTGGTGACCCCGATGTTCAAATTGCACAGATAATTGGAACAGGTTTAATATTTATTTTTATTTATTTATTTATTTATTTTGCACCGGGTCACACCATAGAAGCAGTCGGATTTCAGTTTGCAGGTTTTTGCCCCATACACATATTGCAATTTCAGATATTTTTTTAAAATACAAATGTAAATATGTAAACAAAAAGAACTGCTAATTGAAATTGCTAGATGTGACCGTAAGTTTCTTCTCTCGCACTTCTTGCTTGTGGAATTCGCTTTCATCTTCTTGCTTTCCAGTCAATTTTGATCTTCAAAAACTTAAATGCAATGTCAATCATAATTTTCTATCAGCTTAAATACCGTTCTTTTATTGTTCTCTTTCATCAATGTTTTTTCTCATTCTTTCAAATTCAGTATCCCCCACTTACGTCTTAGTAGCTTTCTCTCCTTGCCTAGATGAAATGATTAAAAAAGTAAAATATAAAATGTTGTCCAATCTGGATACAAAGTGTTAAAAGATCCTGTTAAAACTGCAGCAAACCTAACTCTCCTGTGCACTTACTAACCCTTGAGATTCGGTAGTGCCCTTAAGTGGGGAGGCCACCGCCCATGTGGAGAACCACTGTCTTAATACTTTGCTTAGTTTCTGGAAGGCAACTTTCACTCGTCTGGTTCGCCTCAGGATTTCTGCGTTCCATTTTCCGTCGTCTGTTATTACAATACCCAGATAGTTAAATTTATGTACTTGCTTGGTTTTTGACGTCCTCGCTACGTGCGAAATGCCACCCAGCATTTTGAGTAATATGAACAGTGTGCGCAGACTGAATATAATAGGATTTTTACTGATAACCTTTTGCGGTATCATTTCTGAAACGATTCTATACATTCTTAAAGAGACTACATTAAAAGACACGGTGAGAAATAAAGACTGGCGATGTGATTTTATTTATTACTAATTTTTCCGACCGCTTGAGTAGAAGTCTTTATATATAATTATACTCTATAGTTCGCAAGTTAGACTATACTAGTAATACGGCTTTTACTAGTACACAAATATACTGAGTATGTTTGGTAGGAATAGTGTGTTACGTTAGTCTTCTAAAATTAAGAAGTCCTGCTTACCCTGAAATTTTAAATTCTTGTTTTGTATATCATATATCCGCGCCATTCGTCAGCCAACCTTTCAGAGTAGAAAGATTTTCTTTGGCGAAAAATCAAATCTTAAAATCGGTCTTTATGTGTTCTGTTACCTATTGCATTTTCATCGTGAATATCTTTTTACGGACGCTTAGTAATCAGTCTCAAATATTTTGCCACGAGCTCTGACATGTTTTTTCTATTCAACACTTCATTGCTACTACAACGTCTAAGAAATTCATACTATTTTTGAATAACTTCTCTCTTAATACGGAGCAAAGATGAACGGCATAAAATGTTGAACATGAAAATGCCTATTTTATAGAATCGTCCAGAATCTTCAACTATTTGGGGGGGATTTGTTAGTAGCTGCGAATGGTTTCGCAATTTTCTTCGTTGTTTTTCATTTTTCAAGTTCTGGAGATAGTCAACAGTTTTATTTACTCGTCAAATCAGCCATAACGACCCATTTTAAACCTTCAAACTCGAGATGCGTTTAATAATTTAAAACTTCGAAATCCGGGATATTTCATAAAAAAATAGTTGGCATCCGTTTACATCTGCGCAGAACGAATTGATTTCCATCTGACGTGATACTGCTGACATTAAACAAATAAACATTCTGAACTTAGATGTGACACAAGGGGTACCCAATGAGGATCGAAATCACTACTCAGTTATCATTGATCTAGCGAGACAAGCTTGCTAACCATTACACCACCTCGAAATGCCCCCCTAATTATTTTCTAATCGTAGCTTAGAAGTGACACAAGGCCGAAAGTATAGAGCACGGAGTGAGGATCGAACCCATTACTCTGATTCCAATAAATATTCGTTTTATATTTTGATGAAACACGCAAGGAGTAATAATATGAGACGTGGTGTAATCTTTCCAAAAAAGATCTGTAAAAAATGAAATTAATTTTTATACACCCGTAACGCTGGTGAACTCAATAAAACTCGATTGCTTTCGTCAATATTTCCATGTATGTTTCAATGTATATTCAGATCTTCATTTTTTTTCAGTCTTTCGATCAAATTCCAGCATGGATTTAAATTTCGCAAATCCTGAAGATATTAAACATTTTTTCTTTGTCCATCATATCAACTTATGATCCATTTTAAAGTTTTAATCTCCCAACACCGTTTTTAATTTGATTCTTCATAATGCACGCCGTTTAATGCAATTACCTGCCGTTTGTTTTCCTCTGCACAAAGTTTTCATTCTAACTGTACAGATATATCATCGTCGTCGGCTTTATCTCGAATTCAAGAATTTAATTTCTTCTTTGCTGATCGCTTCCTTTCTGATGTTGGCGTTGAGGACTAAATTAGCCGCCAACGTTCAGGTTCAAAACTAGAAGCTTCCAGTTTCACCAAAACCTTCTTAAGCCACCCACTACCTATCGTCGTTTGGCTTTACAAGAGTTGGTTGAGAGTGAAAGAAATGAAATCAGATTAGAAGAATGAGCCGTTAACCTGAATTTGCCAAGAATTCCATATACTACCATCATAAATAAACATTTAGCTTGCAATTAGTATCTATTTTATTTATCTATATACCATGAAAATTTAATAATGCGAGGCACCGTTTAGATGCGAAGTGTTATATAAATGTTCCTAGAATGTCACTCAAAAAATTTACGTAGTTTTTATCGAGTTTTCTATGTTTGGGGCTAATCATGCAAATTTCATCTTTTATATTTTGTTTCGGATCATCTCGAGCCAAGGATCTGTTTTTAATGTTTGCGGTTTTTTTTTTTATTTCTCTCGAGAAAACGCCCAAAACACAGATACAAATGATGCTTTGTCAAGCCTAAACATTTCGTTCTAAATAAGTAACTTGATAGAATAAAATAAAAACAATTGAGTAATAACTTATTTTGAAACTGAAACATTTCACATCATGATGACATTGACTTATGAACAACGTCGCCCCATTTAGTACACAAGATGTTTATCCTATGTGAACATATCCACTGAGGAAATTTGAATACGTAATTCCATACGAGGACAAAAGTTCATGCATACAGATATGTATAAAAACTACAAGTTTTATAAATTGACATGACATATTGTTTCAATTCGGAAATCAAATCTGTTTTTATTTCGCATATTTTTTTTTTTTTGACTTTTGATAGTTCTAGCAAAAACGCTTGAAGAGTCGGCTATATTTTCAGAATAAAATTTCTACTCTATCTCGACTTAATAAGCCGACTTTTCAACGTCGTTCGGTCGCCTAAAAGAATTCCCTTTATTATTGTTGCTCATTAAATGAATGCTTATATGTTTCTTTATGGCATCGGTTCTTCGCTATATATATATATATATATATATATATATATATATATATATATATATATATATATATATATATATATATATATATATATTGTGTATTTACGCAGTAATCCTTATATGTTTCATAACAGACGACAGACAAGATAGTGCGATTAAGCATTTTATTTATTTTTCTTGTGGTCTGAACAAGTGTTTTCTTTTTTCTTGTGTGTAGAAACTGTCCAAATGTTCTGTAATTCAGAGCGCTTTCGGCTTAATTTTAGCCATTATCAAGGATGATTATATTTTTATTTTTAATTGGGTGTATGTGTTGTGTGTACGTTTCTAGAGTTATAGGGATGTTTTATTTTCCGAACACAGCACATTGTGGTTGTGTTCGTAGTTAATATTATTGAATGTTGGATTTTTCTTTTTTTATTATTAAGTCTCCCATTATTTCTAATCTTTTTACATGTGGAAGAGGTTATTATGTTTGTATTTTCTACTAGTATATTTCGGATGGATTGATTGTTGTAGTCTACTCTAACGGTTATTTTGGCGGGAGTGGATTGTTAAAATGTTTATTTATTTATTTGGATTAATTATTCTTACTTGTTTTGCGTTTGTATTTTTTATTTTCACTTATTCTTTTCAGTATATTCTAACTATTCTGGCGGAAGTGGTTTGTTAATTTGTTTATTATTTGCTTGAACCAATTTATTTTACTTGTTTTTTCTTATTTATTTTATTTTATTTATTCTTTTCGGTTTTCGATTTTTAAGTAACGTAGTAAAAATTTGTTTTCGTGTCTGTATATTGAGATGCATTCTGATCGTTTAATTAGTAGTTTGTTTCGATCTAGGAAGTTAATAATAACTATTTTTTCCTCTAAGCAAAGTTTGCAGTTTTGGATTGTTTTTTGCAGGCTGGTGTTCTTTTCGTTATTTTCCATGATATTTTTGGTATGATTTGCGTTTTGTTTTTAATTTTCCAGATATACTTAGAAAGCATTGTGCTGTTCACATATTTACTATTTGTGAAAGATGTTTTGTGTGCATAGTTTCTTTGTTTCCAGGGTCCTTCAGTTCCTCCTATGTATATTTTTCTTCATTGTCTGGTGATTTTACCGTGAGTTGGTATATTACATTGTTTTGTAAACAATTACCGTTTAAGGGACATTCGTTCTTTATTCTGCAGTTACATGTGGGTTTAATTTGTTCGGGTGGTTTGTTGATAGTTTTCTTGTGCTTTTTTTATTATTTGTGCCATATTCTCTGTGCAACTGTAGCTGATTTTTAGTGTGTTTTTATTGAATATTTTGTGGAAGTGTTTCATGAATATTTTTCCTACGTTTGTTTTTACGTTCTTGTTGTACTGTGGGTTGAACCATATAATATTTCTCTTCCTGTTGGCTTTTCTTGTGCTCTGTAGTGAGTATGTGAGTGTTGCCGGGAATCCATTATCTTTTAGGGCTCTTTCGTAGTCTTTCTTAGCTTCGTTAATTATGGTTTCATTAGAAGAATTATCGAAAAGCCTGCGGTTAATTGAGTGTGATATCTGTTTGATTATAGTTGGCAGGTGATTGTAAGATGTGTGCATATGCAGTGGTTTATCATTGGGTTTTCTCTATGGATTATATGTATCTTTTCTTACGTTGAAGGTAACGTCTAGAAAATCTACTTCGTTTAGGTTAGTTTTTATGTCCATGTCAAATCCGTTATTTTTGAAAATCTTTATTATTGCTTTTCTAGTTTTGTCTGTGTTTTGTTTGTTAAGGTTTCTTAAGATTATGAGACTGTCGTCCCTGTAGTTCATGTAGTAAATGATGAGTTCGCAATTGCACCGTCAAAGCTTCCCATTGTAGTGTCAAAGATCTCTTCTTTCTTTATCCCTGCGTCATCATTGTCGAATAGTAATTATTTACGGGAGTCTTTAATGATATCGATTTCCTTTGTGTTTATTTTTATTTGTTTATTTTTTATTTTTAAGGTGACGGCATTATCTAGCATGGCTTCTGTTATGGATGTGTAACATTCTTTTATGTCTAATTGTATAAATTGGCGATTATGTTTCTTTTTTATACTGTGGATCCAGTTTGTATGTTTTTCCGCTGGTTTACTCCTAACTTCTTCCTTGGCTCTGAATTGAGTCTTTCTAATATCGTCTTATTTGGAGGTTAGTGGGCGTGTCTTTGCTTGTTTTATGCTCTGGTTAGGTCATTTAATTATTTAAATATTTTAGGCATGTTCCAACCTTACCTCCTAGAATTCTCCCGCATAATTGCAGTCTAACACTCTTGGTCGAAAGGTTGTCTATATCCTAACAAAAAAAAGAAAACAAATGAGCATAAAATTGTGTTTATTCATATATATATATATATATATATATATATATATATATATATATATATGAAGAAATATAGTTTTAAGGTGCGCTATATTTATGCGATAAAGTGCTCAATATCAGAGATAGGGCATATGTAAATATAGATATAAAAGTGAACATAGAAGTCAACACTCAGAGGCGACAGAATGTTTCATGCTAGACGCAATCATCAGGCCTGATTATATATATATATATATATATATATATATATATATATTTAATGAACAACAGACACTTTAAGGTACCATTACAATAATTTATTTCACCAAAATCCTTTTTAAAGGATTTTGGATCATCAGATAACACTTCCAACAATGAAATGAGAGGAAAAATGTGATTAGAAATTGATGGGTAGTGTAATTTTTGTAATTAAACAGGGAGAGTGAAGGTGGCGGTTAAAGAGACAATACAAAATATAGTGAGGGTTAAATTTACCTCTGTCTTAAATAAGCCTTAAATTGGGGTAGGAGGAGTGACCTAACCATGACCTATTTATGTGGTAAAAGAAAAAGGAAGTGATATATAGGAATAGTGAGGAAAGGAAATAAAGTAAAGGGAAAGAGAAAGAAAAAGTGGAAAAAAGACAGACGTATCCAAAAGAGTTTTATTGCAAAGAGGGAGGGGGAGAGGGAAGTGAATCGAAAGAGAGAAAAAGGGGAAAAAGGCCCAGACGTATTCAAAAAAAGGTTTTATGGCAAAGAGAGAGGGGGAGAGGAAAATGAATCGAAAGAGAGAAAAAGGGGGGAAAAAGACAGATATATTCAAAAGATTTATATGGTAAAGAGGGAGGGGGAGACGGAAGTGAATCGAAAGAAGCTGTAATTTTGTTTTAACAAAATTATGTAAAAGATAGATTACAATGTTTGATAGAAAATTAGGTGTCTAAAAATATATATATATATATAAGTAAAGACTGAAGTCAACACAGTCTGTTATATGTGTGAACGTCATTTTCACCCCATATTTACTGTATTTTGTTTCTACTATTTATATATGCTGGTCAATAGTGCATTATGAGTAGCAAGGTCTATTGTTCAAGGTACTATAGGTAAATTGTCGCTATTTTATATTTTTGATTTCGCTCATGTGCGTTGTTTGTTTTTGATTTTGTTAACTCCACAGTATAGTAGGGTCAGTTGGGCACCATCTGTGAGAAAATGATCACCCTGATGCAATTCACTCCACCAGAAATTTGGAAACGGCATGCTATACTACTTGGCATTCGCGTCAGAACCTCCAATACGAACATTTCAAAATGTCTGGGTGTCCATCTGAAGACAGTAGAGGGGATTCGGAGTCTAATGGTGTTTATAAAGGTATTTAAAGTGATCACTATTGATAGAGACCTTATGCCTCGATTTATCTTCCCACAGAGCCTCAGACTCAACACAGAGCCCTATATCAAGTGCCTTGAGGAAGTAGTGCTGTCCTGGGTCAAGGGGATGGCTGCTAGAAGACTCTATGTTTGACAACAGGACTCTGCACCATGTCACACAAGCAGGAAAACCCAGTCATTGTTGTCAGACAATTTCTGCGACCACATCATCCCTTCCATCTGGTCATCTAACTTCCAAGACTGCAATCCCCTTATTATGTGTGCAGCACAGTTGAGCGGTTGACGAACAAAACTCCTTTAATACAAAAGATGAACTGAAGGCAAGCATTATGGTAGCATTCACCAACATAAACAAGGAGACCTTCCAGAAGAGTGGCAGGAGATTTTTATTCTTTATTTTTATTTTTTATTCAGTAAATTTACTCTTTAGCATTTCCAGGTATTTTTGTATAATTTTGGTAAATATATCTGTTAAAATGAGATGTCAGTGTTATTTTCAATTTTACCTAAATTATATGAGAGTTTAGTTTATCCATCGCACCCTATATATATATATATATATATATATATATATATATATATATCCATCGCACCCTGTGTATTATTTGCACCAGGACTATTGTTCTCATTTCTGTTATTTTTATTTGTTGACCTCGATCCGTCATCAGGTACTTGTCGGTCCAATTAACCTACAGGAAATTTTAAACTGCACTCTTTATTTAATCTGTGGGATTAGATTGTTCTCGTTCCGTTGCCGACGTCTGTGGATATATCGTCTAGTTTTTATTTAGTTCTGCTCGCCTTTTTCCACTACCTGCACTACCTGGCCCGGGGGTTGAACTCACAATTACTTTACAACTAAATTCACAGGTAGAGTCGGGGATTGTCGTGTCTCTTAAGAAAGTGGAATTTTATACGATTTCAGCAGTTAGAAAATCAACCACAAGAAGTATTAAAATTAGGCTCTTTTTTTTGTAAAACTAAAGGAAGCTATGGAGAGCCATTACCGTCTACATCCTGAAACAGCATGGAACTTATGGAAGACTATTCGCTAATTATGAATGAAAAAATTAAAATTAAAAATGAATAAGATTTGTTAGATCATAATTAATAAACCCAAATAAAGTTAATATTTTTTGTATTAGAAACAACGAGTGGAAAATATATTCAAATCAGAATTCTAATTATGAATCACCACAAGCAAAATATGCAATTTTTTTTACTGTATTCAATAAGTAAAAATCATAAATTGTAAAACTAAAAGATTACAGAAAGGCTACCTACATTTTTCAACCGATTTCAACAAAACTTCACTATTTTTTTTTTTTTTTTTTTTTTTTTGCATGTAGTGTTTCTTATTGTCTTGCACACTTTTTTTTTTTATTTTTTACATTCAGAATGCTTTAAAAATTCCATTTACAAGAAAATTGTTTATAAAATTATTCTATTCAATCAGGAGACTCATAACGATTGAAAACAATGTTTTGTTTAAGTTTGGGTTTGACCAGTTCGTAAAAAAAAAAAAAAAAAAAAATAATTAAGACATGCGTGTCCGTCAACCTTAAACAATAATCTTTGTCAATTTTATTTTTCATTCTTTATGATGGTGGATACTTGATCTATCTCTTACTGTTATATCCCCGGCAACGCCGGGCTCTACTGCTAGTATATATATATATATATATATATATATATATATATATATATATATATATATATATATGAAGAAAATTTGGAAAAAACAAACAAAAATCCTTAAATGCAATTATGTTGTTTAAAATGAATGAAATGTCGACGTCTGACGTTTCGGTTTAATAAACCTTCTTCAGGACAATATTTATTAAAATACAATTCAGTTCAATTTGACAAAGACGATGGACATAAAAAACAAGTCTTATCCAAAACAGATAACTGAAAATTTTTAAAATGATCAGCTTTCCGTTTAGCATGGTCACGTTGTCGTCACATGGGCGACGCTTTCAAAACGTATTCCTAAAAACTTTTTGATTATTTTGAATGAAAAAGAAAATGAAAAGAATTCTATTAAGATCTAAAATTTTTATGCGTATGCTTGTCGAGCATTAATCTCGCTAAAAAAGGGGAAATACTAAAGAAACCAGGTCTAGACCTACTAGAACTATCCGTAGTTTATTAAATAGCACCAGCAGACAACATATTACATCCGATGCTTGCATCTATCAAATATCATGCAAAAACTGTGACCTAAAATATGTGGATGAAACATGTAGGTCCGTAAAATCTCGTGTTTTCGAACATAAACGAGATATTCGCCTCGGAAATTTTAACAATGTTTTAGTTGTACACACAACTAAAGCAGATCATAATTTCGATTTCGATTCCGTGAAGGTATTAAAATATTTTCATAATAAAAATCTCACGAGGATTTATGAAGCAGGTATAATATCCATCTCACGCACGGTGAATACTAGACCTGGTTTCTTTATATGAAAAGTGCAAACAACAAATCACTTATGGTGATCTGATTGTTCAACAAGGCTTGAAGTGTACTTCTCTAAATAGCTTGATGAGATTGTATCACTATTTTAGTCAGTTGGGCTTATTTCATGCAGCCATGTATATTTTATTCAAGTCGTTGTCTTACACCAGTAAACAGTATTCAAGCCGAAAAGATGATGGAGAAAAGATTGAAACGAGAATGGGTGGTCAATTAATTGACCTTCAGAACCGATGAAAGAAACGACAGGATGACGCCAATTCGTGGGATTGTGTAGCTAAGGATCAACAGATTTTGCCGGCCAGACAACCGATCGGTTGAATCAGACGATGACGAGAACGGCGACCATGATGGTTTTGGGGTAGTGAGGGTCGATACACAAGATAAAAAGTCAAAAACCAAAGCGAAAAATTAAGAGGTGGGAATTCCTTGTCTTCAGCATGATGAGAGTTAGGCGGGGTGAGCAGAAATTGTGTCGATGGGGGAAAAAGACAAATTGATGCCGTAATGTTTTGAAGAGAGAAAGTCGGAAATTAATATGCGACTGCAGATAGATAGATAGATAGATAGATAGATAGATATAAGTAAGTTGTGTAAGTTAGATAGATAAAGGTAGGTTGTGTATGATAGATAGATAGATAGATAGATAGATAGATAGATAGATAGATAGATATAGTAGGTTGTGTAAGATAGATATAAATGGGTTGTGTAAGATAGATAGATAGATAGATAGATAGATATTAACAGCCTGAAATAGATATATTTCAAACTGATAGATAGATAGATAGATAGATAGATAGATAGATAGATAGGAAGGAGCAGATAGATAGATAGATAGATAGATAGATAGATAGATAGATAGGAAGGAGCAGATAGATAGATAGATAGATAGATAGATAGATAGATAGATAGATAGATAGATAGTAAGCACTAAAAACTCAGTATGAAAATAAAATAGAGAACGAAATGACAGGTTACTTGAAAAATATCATCAAAGTTAGTTCAATGTTGTTTATATATATATCATTTCTTTCCGGGTTGACCACATCAGCCATGACGGACACTGAATGTCACTGAGTGCAACTCCCCGACTATAGTTTCTATGAGAGCCTACTCATTGCTGAGAGTGACCCGACTCGACGAAAGTTAATGATTTTCAAGAGCTTTTTGTAGTTTTCCAGTATAGTCTGTACATGTCACAATTTATTTAGCGCCACACACACTCACGCAAGCACACACACACACACACACACACACACATATATATATATATATATATATATATATATATATATATATATATATATATATATATATATATATATATATATTATTCCAAAGGTTTGTTGGTGCCGAACGGTTTTGGTTAAACTATTAGCCATTTCCAAGGATTATTTTTGTTATATGTCTATAATCAATTGGTGTGTAAGTAACATAGTAGATGTTATCAAATTTACTGAATTTTTTTAATTTCCGAATACGTGTTCATAATTATTTTTTATAATAATTGGTTTCTTCTTTTTATATAATAAATGTTTCCATTCGTTTTAAACGCTTATTTTTGCAGTGGGAGGTACTTATCACACTTTTGTTCTCGGTGTGTATGTGGTGTATTGATTTGATTTGATTTGTTGTGCCGTGACTCGATGCTGAATTAAATGTCACACTATATTGAACTCTGATTGGAGCTCTAAAAATAGACACTTTGTCGCACGATACAATTTTTTTCTCGATAAAATCTACCATTCTACAAACTTAAGCGCAGTTGAAATTGTTTGTTGCAACCGTAAATTCTACGTTAATAGTTTCTTCTCTAGCACTTCTCGCTTATGGAACTGTTTTTTTTTTTTTTTTTTTTTTTTTTTTTGGCTTCCTTCTTTCCCATCTACTTCGATCTTTAAAAATTTAAATAAAATATCAATCATCATCTTCTCTCCGTTGAATTCTGTTTTTTATTGTCTTCCCTTTTTTTTTTTTTTTCATATTCAGTGACCCCTTTGCATCTTAGCGGCTTTTCTCCACTTGCTGAAATGAGAAATAATTTTTAAAAAATAAAAAATATACCGCGTGTGTCACAGCACAATTCTCCAAATCGTGTAACGTTGTCCAATTGTTAGATTAAGCTCTGAACCGATGTATCATAGAAATAATTAAAGATATCTCCGACGTTTTTATAACACAATTGGACTCTACTTTGAGCAATAAAAATCTATAATTACTTTCCACGCTTAACAGAAGAATCGTGATGAAATCGATCATAAACGAAAATGACTTGATCGTCATTAATTAATCATAGCTAAAGATCGGAAGCTCATGAAGGATTAAAATAAACTTCAAATATATTATTATTATTATTATTATTATTATTATTATAGAATCATTTTTCAATGTATTCAAGATGATCTTTGCCCCCTCTAACCTTCTAACTTCATGTCCTGGAGTAAAAAGGTGCCTCACACATTTCATGTACGATTTCATTTTCAAGTCTTTTTTCACTGTTCCATGGACTGTCATATCTGAAAACTCCTCTCTCAAGTTTTTAAACCTCTTATGGATTGAGATGGATCTTTTCTTATTGATCTCTTTAGCACTAAGTTAAAATGATGATCCCCTTTCCTATTGTGACCTCCTGATCCAATTTTCCTCTCTGTTCCCTTTTTTTTTTTAATTTATTCACAGTTCTCTTGATGGTTCTTGAATGGACTTTGAAGATGGAATCCAGAGTATGAATGTTGGTACTATTACTGAAGGCCTGAATGATCTTTTTCCTCCCACCATTGCTCAGTTGGACAGACATAATGGGGCTGACACAAACCTGTTCTCTTTCTATCTTAATAACCCAAAGGATTTTTCAGTCAGCCTTACGACAAATGGTGTCAAGATCGCTAAACGTCTTCAAAAAGAATCTTAATTAGTTTAGTGATTTTTTTTGTTTTGTTTTTTTAGATATTAAACATTTTGTGGGATGGGCAATTATGCTGTTACACGATTCAGACAATTATGCTCTTACACCAGGTATATGTGCAGGGTACTGAAAAATTTTCCGAAACAATTTCTGATGTTTGGGGAGTTGGTCGGCCCGATTAATTTTCAGCATAGGTAGATATTTTTTATCGGGGTAGAGAGACTTTTTTTCTGTCGGCTTCATTAATGAAGTCCTGTTCCAAGGCACCGTGCCACACCATCGAATCGAGTTTGGATGAATTAAAAATTTTCAGAAAGATTGGAACTGTCTGGACAGATCACAGTGTTGTTGATATCTGGAATGATAGTGAGAAAGGTGCTGGAGTTTTGTTGGAGAGTTGCTCTCACTAAATCTCTAGCGGTAAAGTCTAACCAGTTTGATGAGAACAGCGAAATACATTAAGTATAATTTTAAGAAATAAATAAAGGAAAAGATTTTGAAAACTATTTGTCAGATTTTAGCAAGGCTCGGGTTGTGGATTTAGATAATCTCAAAGGTGTTTGACAGGTTTTGGCATTGCTGGCCTTCTTTTCAAGCTCAATTGTTATGCTGTCTCTAGCTGGATATTTGAATTAAACCAATCGCTTTTAACAAATCGGGTAATGAAGATTATGTCGAACGGACACGCTACTAGTTCTTAAAGCGAGAACGTCCTCGATCGGTTGTTAACAGGGGCAAGAAATGGCTTTTACATTTCAATACCTAAAAAGGTAACTGCCATCCTTTTAATCATTATAGAGAGCCATTTTTTGTCCTCTATCAGCTCAGGTGATGCTAACCTCCATGAAAGCATCTCACTGCGTCTTATTATGAAGCTTGGTTCATTGTGTCGTGTCAGACAATTCTTCAAGTTAGAATCCATGTGGCACATTTATAAATCTACCATTTATCCGTACATTGAATATTGCTACCATATCTAATCTGGTGCCCCGGCTATATATCTCGAGATTCTTGATAAAATCCAAAGAAAGGTTTGTAATATTATCGGCCATAACCTAGCATCTCGACTTTAGTCACTTTCCTACTACCGTGATGTCGTTTCTATCAATGCTTTCTTTAAATATTTTCATGGCAATCGTTATTCTGAGCTTCCACCCCCCTCCTTGGTATTTCGACCAAATGAATTTAAGTGAACTACTACATTGGCTACTTGATTTAATCGGTTTCATGTTGAAATAGCTAAATGAGATCCTAAGTTCTATTCTAATCCTTTCTTGTATTTCACGCTTTTGAAACTCTCTTGCTTTCATGCCACCTACAATCTGCAAAAATTTAAATGCAATGCCAATCGCCATTTTCTGTCTTTCTGAATCCTGTTCTTATATTATCATTTTTCTTCACTAAAATCTTCTCATTTTCTTTTCACTTCCAATAACCCCTTGTGTCTTAGTGGAATTACAACCTTGCTTGGGGTGAAATGATTAAAAATGATTAGAAACAAAATATACAATTGAATAGCATTAATAATAATAATTTTTATTTATAAACAACTGAAGATACTAATACTACTAGTAACAATAATAATAATAATAATAATAATAATAATAATAATAATAATAATAATAATAGTGATCAAAGAGCACAAAAACACAAAAGTCATGTTCTTTTATTGTCCATTCTCCTCCCTAAATTCTTCTCATTCTCTTCCACTCGCAGTAATTACTTGCGTCCTCGCTTCGAGTGAAATGATTGAAAAAGAATTTGAAGAAGGATGAAAACAGTGGATATTTCCTGCCACATTAATCGAACTGATCTGATTTATTCCAGAGAATAGCGTAGGGGAAAATATCTTTTGATAAAAGATGCATACGTAGAGATGCATGTCTGTCCACAGACAAAGGAAGACATCTTGAACATGAAAATAAAGTTTTGTTTCTAAAGATAACAAAAACGTCGTAATAGTTCAACAACATATGTCGCACGGGTTGGTGAAATAACACATCCATTACGAATTTGCCCAAATTAGCCAGATTACAAGGAGGCGCTGAAAAGTTTCGTCTGACCAAAGAAGGAATTCTAAAACAAATTTTAATGTTTAGTCAAACCTAGGGTAATGGGTCAGACAGACAATTTTTCAGAACACACGCATACATATACATATACATATACTTGCATATATGGCCTGTCGTTATATTTACGCATGGAAATGGCCAAAATATCAGCTAGCTTTTATTATCCTTATTATTATTATTATTATTAAGAGCGCCATTTAAGAAAAAGAAAAGTGTTTGACAATGTTAAACAATATTTCGACAATATGTCTGTCTTCTTCAAGTTGTTTGTCTTCTAATGAAAAACGGCTGTACTGTTAATCAGCGCGTCAAAACGAAAGAAACGCCACAAGATGGCGTGTAACTGAAACGTGCTTAATATCATGCTGATCTTGTTCATCTTGGAATTACAAGAGGAAGACAATTGACATAACAAAATCTTGGAGGCATTTCATTCGTTTTGACTCGTTCATTACCAAAATAGCCTTTTTTTTTTTCATTAGACTTCCTGTCGAAATATTGTCAAACACTATTTTTTTCTTTTCTTAAATCGCGCTCACAAGTGATGAAAAATATTGAAAGAATTACGTCAATCATTTTGTTTATTATTATATTAATAATAATCTTATTATTTCTACTTGTCCTTCCCTTAGTGAGCACGACTGTTACGTCCTGCCAATACATAATAAATAATGAACTATTTTTGATTGACAAAACAAAAGATATATTAGAGAAGCTACCTGTTTTCAGTGAGAAAATGAAAGAACGATAGATAGATAGATAGATAGATAGATAGATAGATATGTTTAACGTCTTTTTCAGTGAGATTGAAAAGTTGTCAATTTCAAATCTTTTCACGTGTACATTTGTACCCACTTATTTCTTTAAATATTGCAATATACTGTTAAATATTTAACGATGCGATAGAGGAATTTCTATGGATATTTTATTGTAGTAGAACTCACCATGAGGTTATTCAATCATAACTTAAGAATTAAGAGTCATCAGACAATTCAAATAGGAAAACAAGAGAAATTTTCACGGGTGTTACTAATAAATTACCAGTCATCTCAATTCATTTTAGAAACTTCTTACGGAAGTGAATACAGAACTCACTATGAATAGCTTTCAAGATTTACTTTCTTTTTCCTGTGTTATCAGTTAATGTAGTGATTGTTAAGATGTTAATGAACAAATCCGTTTGTGTTCAAAGACAAGAATATTGAGAGTTTCTTTTAAGTGTGAGACGTGCAATAACAACTTAACATGGGTTGCTTGGGTGTCGAGCTGAACTGTCCAACAATCAAAAAGTAAGCGCGAGATTTGACAAGCGTGATCATCCGAGTAGAAAACGGGAAAAGACTTTTTATAGATCAATCACGTGTCTTCAGAATTTCCAAAGCGATATGAATCTTTTGGTGAAAACTGGTATTGGTTTCCAACGAACAGAAGTACTTTTTTTTTATTTAATTTTACATGAGTCTGGAAAAACAGATAAATCCTTTACGATAAACATTGTTTAACGTCAACACCACTTCAAACAAACACATCTATATATATATATATATATATATATATATATATATATATATATATATATATATATATATATATATATACATACATATATATATATATATATATATATGTATATATATATATATATATATATATATATATATATATATATATATATATATATATATATATATATATATATATATAGACGAGGACTGCTGAAAAGATCTCAACCGAGCCGACTCACATTTCTATAATCTTGCAAACATCAGAATATTTCAATCTCTTCTTGATCGAACTGAGAACTTTTCAGCACATCCTTCTATATATATACGTGAGAAAGAGAGAAACTAAAGACACACACACACACATATATATATATATATATATATATAGAGAGAGAGAGAGAGAGAGAGACAGACAGACAGACAGACAGGGGGATAGAGAGAGGAGAGAAAATACGTATATTTTAACCCTAGAACACTAACCATCAATTAAAGTTACACCACTACTAACCATGGGTATATCATACCCGATTTTGAAAATATCAAAAAAATATTTAATATAAATCTTTATTTGAAATATTTTACATGCAGGCACATCAAACTTTGTACTTATTTAGGTAAGAAAATCAGGTACTGAAAATTGTAATAAAAAATAGGAAAATTTGCGCTGGGTACTATATACCCTTGGTTAGTGTTTTAGGGTTAATATGTAAATGTTAGACGTTGTTTGTAGATTAAAATACATTGAACTATACGTATAAGGTGTGTGAAAACTAATATTAAAATATGAAATCAGTCTGTTTAAAAAAAAATAGGGGCACCTGAATATTTTACTACTCCAGACAGGTTAAACACATACACGCATATATATATATATATATATATATATATATATATATATATATATATATATATATATATGGTGTATCAAAATACTTTTAAAAACTTTGGGGGCGGTTTCTGATACCAAACAATGTAAAATGTCCATATAGACATATGTCCAAAAGGTCATCATTGCACCTCAATTCAACAACTTGCGACAATCGTCCAAAATGACCTCCCCTTGTTTCTACACACGCATAGACCCGTTGGATCATCGACTGGCAGACCCTGAATCGTTGATCAAGCGTCTCTGCATTATTAATGTCTGCTGCATAAACTAATTGCTTTAGGTGGCCTCACAGATCAAAATCCAAATGATGAGGTGGAAGCACGTGCAGGCCATGGAGCCAGTCCTCCCCTACCTATCCATATTTCATGGTAGACGGTAGCCAGTGCATCGCGAACAATGTGGCTAAAATGTGCTGGAGCCCCATCATGCATAAACCACATGCGTCTACGTATTATCAGGCATACATCCTCTAGTAGGTCTGGAATTGTGTTCGAAATAATGTCCCAGTAGAGAGCTCCTGTAAGACGTGCTGGTAGAACATATGGACCTACCAGACAGTCATCTACAATTCCAGTCTACACATTAATCCTAAACTGATGCTGGTGTCTCACCTGTATTGTTCCATGGCGATTCTGATCCGCCATCAAATGTTGGTTGTGTAAGTTTGTTATTCCATCTCTTCCAAATGTTGTCTCATCCATAAAGAAGACTGAAGAGAAAAACAACGGATCTGCATTTTGTGCAATAAACCATCGGAAAAAGTTCTCCTGTGGTGAGTGATCAGCTGGCGAAAGACACTGCACACGTTGCAAATGATACAGACACAGGATCTGCTCTTGAAGTACCCTCGATGCGGTACTATGAGATGTACGACATGTTAGGGCCACTTGACGTGTGCTGATACCTGGATCGTCTCAGGCAGACACTAAAATGTGTTCTTCGTGGTCGGGCGTACGAGTGGATCTCTGTCTTCCTCGATCAATATTTTCTGGTGTCACGGACCCTGTCTAAGCAATGCAATGATAAACAACTGCAAAGGTTGGATCACTCGGCTGCCTTTGGTCTGGAAATGCAATTTGATACAGCCGTGCAGCCTCGCCTCCATCATTATTCGCACGGCCGTATGTAAAAACCATATATGCCTGTTCACGATATGAATATCCTGCTATTGTTAAGCAGAACACTTCTCAGTTAACTTACTACAACACACGTTAAATATTGAAGACAGACTAGCCACAAATTTACACGAATGACAAATGTAACCTAGTCTCAACGGCAACAATGCGCCATCCACCGTAGACTTTCTTTAAACCCAATAACTCAAAAACGAAGGATTTGCGGACATATGCTTATATGGACTTTTGTCCTTGTTTTTGGTGTGAGGAACACGCCCCCCAATATTGTAAAAGTATTTTTCATACACCCTGCATATATATATGTGTGTGTGTGTGTGTGTGTGTGTGTGTGTGTGTGTGTGTGTGTGTGTGTGTGTGTGTGTGTGACATAATGATAAAATATAGTTTAAAG
Organism: Acanthosepion pharaonis; assembly: GCA_903632075.3. NCBI lineage: Eukaryota > Metazoa > Mollusca > Cephalopoda > Sepiida > Sepiidae > Acanthosepion > Acanthosepion pharaonis. The sequence continues at coordinate 2,792,021 of CAHIKZ030004620.1, read as the reverse complement.
TAAATGTATTGATGAACGTGATCCTTATTAGAGACAGTGTGTAAATAAAAAAATGGACACTGATGTCAACAGCGAGTGACGACAATCTGTTTCATATTTGAAAAATAGTAAATTAAGTAAATAAATCACAAACTATGAACTCACTCATAGCTACAACTAAGTATATTTGATAATGCTCAACAACAAATAATGAATAAATATAAAATAGCCTAAGTAATCAATAATAAATAATGCATTAAAAGTTGAAAGTTAAGAAACAATCCTATTACATTGCTGCAAATAACTGCATTCTGATCTACAATTATTTCCACTCAATCACCTTTAGAATAATTTAAAATATAATCGTTACTGCCTACTCAGTAATCGCTAGGATAATATAATAAACCGAAACTAGCTGACTTTACTACCCATAACGCCTCGTTTGTCACCATATCTAAATAGTCCAGCCACAACACAATAAAAATAGTCTGAAAATTGCGTTCAAGCATGAAACAAACTGTTTTCACTGAGTATTGATATCAGAGTCCAAGTTTATATATATATGTGTGTGTGTCTCTGCGTGTGTGTCTGTGTCTGTGTGCGTCTGTGTGTTTGTGTGTACTTAATATCTTTTCATCCAATTAGTGAATATTTAATCTGACTCTATTTCTTATTACTTTAACCATTCTATTTTCGTGGATATACGTGTTTGAGGAGACATCCTTTCTAACAATAAAATCTATGTCCACCAGCCTATAGATAACAAGTTTTATTATAGAACATGTAAGAATTGAATTTGTCTTCAATTTTTTAATGAGAAACCATATTCAATCCAAATGTGCTTTATTATTATGTCATGGGAAGCCGTCACAAAAAAAGCCAAGTACATGAAAGGAAACACGTTCCTATACACTATTGTGCGTTATTCGAGGGAAATAAACTCCAGAGAAGCGGTTTTCAATGGCCTAAGGGAACGCTGAATACTCCAGACCAGAGTTTAAGACAGTAATGATCAGGTTATAATATCAGCAAACATTTTTGCTTGTTTATTTCGTTTAATTTTTGCTTATAGGTTCTGAGTTGACTGGCTTCTTTATATTTTGTTGTATTCATAGCATTTGTGTGCAAGGTTAAATCCAAGTCCTTTGCCCAATGAATCTGTATACCGATTTTCTTGTTCTTGTTCTTCTTCTCCTCCTTCTCCTCCTTTTTCTTGTTCTTCTTCTTCATCTCCTCCTCTTCCTCCTCCTCCTCCTCCTTCTTCTTCTTCTTCTTCTTCTTTTTCTTCTTCTTCTTCTTCTTCTCATAGGTGCCTCGGCGTAGGATGAGGGAGACTAGTAAGGTTGACCGTTACTACTGAATAGGGAGTTCGATCCTCACTTTGTATCCGATACCAAATTCGGCATTAAATAACCAAACAAGTATTTTCTTCTCAGCTCATAAAATTCTTTTTATTAGACGTAGGCCCTTCCTAATTTCATCGGGTTTAATGGACCATTACCCTACGGTGCTGGCCCAGTGCGAATGTGATACGGTTAGGCCATCATGTCTCTTTTACGCTTATGATCACCTAAGTATATTTGCGCGTAAAGTGAATATAACAAACTCGGCTGGAATAGGAACTCGGTTCTTCGAATCTCGAGCCATTATGTATTACACCCACCCATATATACAAGCTTAGGACATTAGGCATTCCCAAGCGGTTCACCTCCTAGGTACTAACCAGGCTCGACGTTGCTGATGTGGTGATCGGACGAGAAACAATGTTTCAAATTTGGGTCATTACTAAAGCAGATTCAGTGAAAGGATCTTGGAAGTTTATATTTCAGGTCGTTAATCAAACCGCCCTGCATTTTGGCTTACACTAGGTTTTCATCCACCTCTTTATAATTGTGAACGTGAAAAATGCTCCACTGGGTGCTGCGTCTTGTCCCAAATATGGTTGCCTGGTTCAATTGCATAGACGTTGAGATTCATATTAACTCGACACGTCATATTTCTTATACGGTCCTATTATGAAACCGTGACTAATCCGAAATATAATTAATTCTGTTTTTTGTAATCTTTTAGATAATTTTTCTAGCTTTCTTAAATCAGCCTTCCACAAGGAAATTTTGCCTCATAACATTACACAACATATTACTAAAAGTGATTTTCTAACCCACAGTAGCTCCGGATAAACTGCAGGTGGTTAAAAATGAATTTAGGTAAATGATGAAGGTTGTTATCATACGTTCTTCAGAACGCACGGGCTTTTCCATTTCATCTAGTCCTCAATGGCAGTTAGATTTGTCGGGTATATAAAGACTATAAGGCTCTCAACTCAGTCACTGTGAATACCAGGTACTGTAAGTTTGGATGTGTGGGTGGTGTAATGGATAATGGCTCGGAATTATCAATCGGAGAGCCGAGTTCCAATTCCAGTTGGGTTCGTTATATTTACTTACGCGCAAATACACTTAGGAAAGTTATGAATCCATCGCTTCTCCCCAAGCTATGTGTTAATTAGTAAGTCTTTTCACAAAATCATTATCTCAAAAATAAAATTTATGCAATTTAAAAATTATTTTCTTGTTTTAACTAAGCTGCTAAGGGTTGATAAATCGTAGAAAATGAATTAATCCATCAATCAATTCGTTGACAAAACTGAATAGGTACCATGTTCCCCATATACACTACATCACAGCAATCGTCCTAAGTCAATGCGTTGTCAGCAAATTGAATCTCATCAAAGTCTACCACCAGATCCCAGTGGAGCCTTTTGATATCCTGAAGACTGCGTTTACCGTTCTATTTGGTTTCTATTAATTTTTGCGCGTTCCTTTCGTTCTAAGGAACGCGTCACATTCATTGCAGAAATTCATTAACCATGTGTTGCACAATTTAAGTTTTCTTAGCACTTATGCAGCTGATCTATAGTTCTTTCTTGGAAGAACATGTGCAACAACTTCTTCTCGTTTCTGGGCATTTAAAAAATAATTACAGTTGTTATCAATCCAAGTAAATGTAAATTTGGTAAATTTGATGCCCTTTTCTCGAACAGTTCAGCTGGTACTTTTTTCTTTCTTCTTCTTCAAAGATAAAAGCTATTTCGACTTCTCCTTTGCCTAACACCATGAGAAAATGACGTCACTTTTTAGGGATGATTCATTTCTATAGTTTTTTTCTTTTTAACTCTGCCCAGGTTTTAAAACCTTTAACTGACTTTTTAACAAACGTCAATATTTTTACTAATGTTCACTCGATACACGGCTCAAGGGTCACTCAAGGTAGAGGTTGCTGTGTAGAGTTCTGTTAACATAAGAACGGGTAAAGATAAGAGACAACTACTTCTAGATTTGAAGAGGTCAAGATTTAATTAGCCAATAAAATATCAGAGGTCAGGTGGAGATGTTAGGAGTATAGAATTGAGGTAGACTTTAGAAGGAACCGGAAACCCATTCCTAAACGGGAAACTCTCCCTTGATGAAAAGACCGGAGAAGAGTGTGAACCGGACGCGGTATACTTAAGAATAACTCAGAACTTAATGGATTTTCATAAAATTAAATCAATTTTGTTTCGTGCGGCGTTCTTGTCAGCTGTTACATCAGGAAAAAAGTGTTGTGTTTCTTGGGTGCAGCTGCTGCTTTTGTCGCCGGAGATTTCTTTTTTTTGTAGGTAACGATCGACGACCAGCGGAAATTCATTTCTTTCTTTTTTAGAAAATTGTAATTCACTCAAACTAGTGGAAATCCGTTTCTTTTTTTTTTTCTAGAAAATTTTCATCCTCACAGACAGCAGAAATTTATTTGTTTTCCAGAAAATTGTCATCCACGCAAACCGGCAGTTCATTTTTTTCTCTAATAGAAATTTTCATCCGCGCAGCAGAAGTTCGCTTCTTTCTTTCCGAGAAAACTGTCATCCACACAGACAAGCGGAAGGTCATTTCTCTGTTTTCCAGAAAATTGTCATCCATGCATACCAACGGAAGTTCATTTCTTTTCTTTTCTGTCACCCACGCAGACAAACGGAAATTAATTTATTTATTTTCCAGAAAATTGTCATGTTCTGGACAAAACTTAAATTATTGCATCGTTTAAGAAAACAAACAAAAGTGTGAAACAAAGCGAAGTAGAAATATATTTATTCTATCGAGAACATGTTCTGTGATGAAAAAATTTCAAAAATGTTTTTAGGAATCTCTGTAATGAATGAAGGAAAATTTGGACTTACTCTGCTGGTGAATTTGCGAGTGAGTGATGTGTAAAGTCTATGCCAGGTGCGGCTACTGCACGGAGCGCTAATTTTAGCGTCCTATTCCGATTTCGGCCCACAGTAAAAGAGAAAGAGCTAACCCCTTTCGAGTTCACACGACGCATGCCTCTAGTTTTTTCTACGTATACCCATAAGATGAAAATGGGTTGAGGCTGACAGGGTTATCAATGCACGCGTGTCTAACGAAATGTATTTTTAACGTCCGCTACAGACACAATAAGGGATTATCAACAATTTCTTCGTTTCTCTGGTACACATCATCACTGATTATTTGCTACTATTTACAATGTTCGGAATGTTGTCCTCAACTTTGTTGCCATATTCACAACGATTCGGCAGTTGTACGTTCCGGCCTTCCTCGGGTGATTGAAATTTCGAACTGTACCATTTATTTCGTCCACCGGGGTAGACTGTTCTAGCTCTACGTGCCATGCTTGTTCCAGATATCTCAATTTTAGTTTCAATTATTTCGCTTTAATAAGTTTTTGTTCAATTTTGTTGTAGCCAGGGATTGAACTCACAACTCTTTGGGTCCAGTCACTGGATTGCTTCAGCCACCACTTTTATCCATGTCATGTTTTGAACCGTGGATCATTAGTGGTTTCGTCGCTTACAACATCATAACTTCATATTTATCAGATATCAACGTGTGTCGGACAAAAGCTACAGCTCTTTTCATAATGACAGTGTCACCTAAGACAAAGCGACCCTCAACCCTATAATAATAGTAAAATAGACCAAGTATCACAATGTACTGTAATAAAAATAATTATGAAATAGAAGTATGGTTAAAATATTTTCTTGATCAAGATCTTATTAGATATATGTTATACCATAATACCTATTCTATTGTAATAGATTCTCCCACAGATAATAAGTAGTAGTAGCAGTGGCCAGTTGGGCTCAGTGGTGTTGAGTGAGTCAGTCGGTGTCGGACATTGAAGTATCAACCATCACAACTAGATTGCTGCGTCATTAACTCTTATATTAACAACAATAACTAATTATAAAATAGAACAATTCTAACGATATGCTGTAATAAACCATATGAAATGGAACGGAAGTTCATTCTTAATGCGGATCTTATTAGGCCCAATAAGAGAGTAATAAGAGTAATGATAAACTAGAATAATTCTGACAATATACTGTAATAAAATGATCCGTCCTCACCGTAAATCTTAAATAATGCCTTAAATCGCTTACTATGGATTCGCACGTTCGACTGAATACGACATCTGCTACGCTTGGTCAACATTCGTTCGGATACGACGGGTTCATTTGACAGAGCTGACTCAAAAGACCGGATAAAAGCCGCAACAGGTACATATAATGGTAGATCTTAGCAATACGATTTTCTTCCTTTCCCCATGAAGTCGATAACTTTCACCTTTTCAATTGTTTATTTCGCGGTTGACCGCGGGTAGCTGGAGCCGTGACACATTAAATCACAGATAAGGGAGACAGTGTAATTATAGTTTTTTTTTCCCCCTTACGACTTGATTGATGCAATGAAAAATTTGGGGTTCATTTCTTTTCGCTTTAAACGATTTTTCTTGCGATGGCCGTGCTATCTTATGTGATTAAGCCCTGACCACCCCCCCACCCCCGACACCGGGAAAAGGGTGGGTGAAGTGCAGTCTTTCGTGTTGGGGCCTCAAATGGATTAGGTGACCACTTTGAAATCGGGACTAAAACAAAGCGTCCATCTGTTCAGGCTGTTTCTCTGACTGTCCCTGGGGAGGATGGGGGCCATCCCTATCAGACAAGGCCGCCGCCCTATCCCTGTTCAACCAGTAATGGAAACGAGATGTGTCGATCTGGAGTCGAGCGATGACAGCGAGACCCAAAGAAGAAAAGACTCAGACGTGATGGCGGCAATCTTGGAAGCGGTTTCCTTCTGATTTTTATTTTTTTATTCCTAAGAATATTCATTTGCTAAATTGATCTACTGTGCACACGTGTCTGCGTGGGTGGATGCTAGTTTGTTTTTTTTTTATTCGCATCAGTATCGGGTATTTTTTAGGCGTGAACACCCATGACTTCAAGGTTCGTGGCACATAAAAGAAGATCGAGGATTTTACAAGTGTTAAACTTCTAAAATCCTCGATCTTCTTTTATGTGATCTTCTTTTATGGTGATGATTTAAATCATCTCTCTCTCTCTCTCTCTCTCTCACTCTCTCTCTCTCTCTCACTCACTCACTCACTTTCTACTACTCTCTCTCTATCTCTTCCTATCTCTCTCTCTTTCTATCTTTCTATCTTTATCTATTTATCTATCTTTTTATATATCTATCTTTTTATATATCTATCTTTTTATATATCTATCTTTTATCTATTTATCTATTTTATTCTATCTATCAAATGTCACAGATGATTCCTGTCGGAATTTCTGTGATAACAAGTTAATTTTTATTTACATTTGTACTATTGTCCTCACCTTTGTTGTTATTATCACAACGTTTCAGCTTATTGTGCTTTCTTCAGGTGTTTATTGATCCGGGTAACCATCAGCGAATTTTCAAATTAAACCCTTTATTTAATTTAGGAGACGGGCTAAATTTTCTAGTTCCCCTCTACGTGCCCCGACATATTTTTTCATTTATAGAAATACCAGTCAAAAATTGATAACGAACAATGCTGCTGCTGCTGCTTCTTCAGCTTCTTCTTCTTAATATGTCCCTTCCGAACTCTGATTCTCTATAATTTCCTATCCTTTGTAGCTCTTAGAATTTTTTTTATTATTTCTCCTACACCCCCCCCCATTCTGTTATTCATTTACTTAAGCTCGTTAGATAGGTTATATGCTATTTTCCTCTGTCCTTCTTGCCTTCAATATTTCCTTTGAGTGTTAATTTTTCCATGCCTTCTTTTCTTATTATGTGCCCTACACATTTCAGCTGTCTCTTTTTGATGTTAAGTATAAATGTCCTTTTTTATTTCCATTTTTCTGTAAAACTTACTACTAGTCTAATAAATGATGTCGGGGTAATGGAACGGTTATCGACGCATAAGGACATTTGTCCAAATGTGCATAATGAAACCAATTTCACAAATATTTCAGTGATTACAAATACACGTTTTTTCTGGGGCGGGGGATGAACTTTTTTTAAAAAATCGTAAGGCTCTAACATTTTTTCTAATTCGAAGATTTTTCATTATTTTACATAGATTTTACTCGTATGATTTTCTCCATCTTTAATGTTGTTGCGTTTATGTCTTCAACCGATCTGTTCTTCAAATTAAATGACGAAGATTTGAAACAAAAAAAGAAGATTTGAAACCCCTTCTCGCTTTCCACGAATTGGCTATATCCTGGAGTAACCTCTACATAACAAAATATGCGTCACTGTAAAAATACACCCACCTTAGAATCATAAACAACAAAGCATATGAGTAGAATCATATACATTATATATATATATATATATATATATATATATATATATATATATATATATATATATATATATATACAGTAGAGCCCCGGCGTTGCCTGGGATGTAACAGTGAAGAGATAGATCAAGTATCGACCATCATAAAGAATGAAAAATAAAATTGACAAAGATTATTGTTTAAGGTTGACGGACATGCATGTCTTAATTATTTTTTCTTTTTTTTTTTTTTTTTAATTGGTCAAACCCAAACTCAAACAAAAACATTGTTTTTCAATCGTTATGAGTCTACCGACTGAATAGAATTTTATTATAAACAATTGTCTTGTAAATGGAATTTTTAAAGCATTCTGAATGTAAAAATAAAGAAAAAAGTGTGCAAGGCAATAAGAAACACTACCTGCCAAAAAAAAGTGAAGTTTTGTTGAAATCGGTTAAAAAATGTAGGAAATCCGATCCCATATATAAACGAACACAGACACACACACACACACAAACAACCTGGGTTGTATAATAAGTATAACTCGATATGAGTTGTCCCCCTTTCATTCTCGTGACAACGATGCCTCTTATCGTGTTTTCAAATTGATTTCGTGCAAAAACAATTGTGTTTTTCCAATTTTACGTAGTCCTGTGAAGTTTAGTTGAAATCGGTTGAAAAATGTAGGAAATCCGATCCAATATATAAACGAACAGACACACACACGCACACACACACACACACACACACACAACCTGGGTTTTATAATGTATGATATATATATATATATATATATATATATATATATATCGGAAAACAAAAGGTGATTGTCTCCCTTTGGTGGAGATGAAGACACTTTGGTCACATGACGGCTTCTTAATGATGTTATTTCATACAGTGACGAAAGTGACAATCAGTCAGCTTCATAGACACAAGACACACGAGTTCTTCGTCCAGTCCGGACTTCTTCCCGGGGCACCAGCCGCCACGTGAGCTTACAAGACCTTGGCACCGTTCCCCTTTAGGAATATATGGCTTCTCAAGAAACACAGAAGAATTTCCATATTATATGTAAAACACTATCTTTTCGTTCTACTTTCACTCTGCTTGTTGTGTAGATATATGTTATAGTTTCTCGGCGTGGGGCACACGTGTAAATATGTATTTATAGTTTTGTGTTTGACTCTGCCATATAAAACTGTCTTTGAGAACAAACCACATTTGCCATTCCACTTACATTCAGTAATTCAGTTCCATCCATAATTGTTATTATATAATGGATATAATAATGTCCATAATGCAGGAAATGTAATTGAGATAATAAACCTTTCTTACATTTCGCACCCATTATATATATATATATATATATATATATATATATATATATATATATATATATATGAATAAAGAATAGGAAAACTTATCTTTATTCTATGTGTATCGTGCTCTGAGGGACTTTATCGAGACAAATGTTGAAGTCTGGTACTTCAATACCAGAGTTTCTGTCATTTTTATTTTCTCTCAATCTCTGTCGAAGCTTTAATAAAAGTGAAACATGTTAGATTGATATGCCTTTCCTAATTCTTCCTTATTTTATCTTAATTTATATATATATATGTGTGTGTGTGTGTGTGTGTGTGTGTGTGTGTGTGTGTGTGTGTCTGTGTGTGTGTGTGTCTGTGTGTGTGTGTGTTGCATATTTTGGCAGCATGTTTTCCTTAAGACATCTCTCATTGAATAATTTAGACAAGTTTTGTCTACTTATTTTCAGTAGGATCCTCTCATATTCACGAACAAGCTTCTTAGTATCCTTATTAAAGGAAGAGAGAAAATTACCATGTTGATACATACTCATTTGAAATAGGGTTTTGAAGGGTCTTCAATACCCTATTTTATTTTCAATGCGAAACAAAATGCTCATAAAATATTCCAAAATAGAAAACCTGTCCTTCCTGACAAACCCAACGAATCAAGAAATATATTATTCTGCCCATTAACTTTATCACAACTACAACCGAAAAGAATTTGTCTAAACTCAACATAAAAAAACATCTAAACCAATCAAAGAGTTATTCAATAAAAAACAAAATAACCAGCAAAAGTTGAAGGAGAAAATTACTCAGTCATATGCAGGAATTTTGCTGGAATGAATTTATTGGAGAAACCTCAAGAAGTTTAAACAAGAGCTTATATGAACACAAAAGAAATATGATTAATACAAAATTAATATAAAATTTGTCAGTTAGCTGAGTGATGTTATTTGCAGCATCCCAACTCTAGAGTTTAGTAGACGGACCCTCCAGCAATGGCTCCGTCCACTCCTCAGTAGATACCAGCAAATGAATCTTTATTTAATCGTTTTTCGTCACTTTTATATTGAAAGTTAAAAAATAAAATATATATATATATATATATATATATATATATATATATATATATATATAATATACTGCACAGATAATAGCGCTGGTGGAAATAGAATAGTGCTAAATGGAAAATATCAACGCTAAATACATTTTTTAATCAATTTATTTATTTTTGGTCATATGTAAATGAACTGCTACACTATCTTTTGCTAGTAGACTATAAATATTCAACCATTACAGCGGTAAGTTTTTAATTGCTGCGTGTATGAAATGCAGATTTGCATCGAAACAGGAACAAATCATATATATATATATATATATATATAATTAGAAACATTTTTTTAATTCATATTTCTTACCCTACCGCGATTATCAGATCCATGTATAAGTAATCGTCAGACCATGCCCATGCAGTAAGGAAACATGTATTTCAAATTACATCGCTTTACGACTGCTTTATGCATGAAATTGATAGTTGCAAAAAAGAAAATTAATCTATATATATATATAATTAGATTCAATGTCTGTATTATAGATGAAGCGATTTGGTTATTTTACTGCGTGTGCACCTTCCGTGTAATTTTTATATACCGTAAATTACGGCGTACAAGTTAGGTGTGGGCTTATATGGCGGATATAAAGTGAAGAACGTTACCACCGAGTAAGTAAGTGGGACTGCACTCCTAACAATTACTGTACACCGTTTATCGTACCTCCAGTAGGCTGCCACAAATATATCCCACTAAAACTTGTGTTTGCTGTACATATTTTGTATATTAGCACTGAAATTCTTATAAAATAATAAAATAGTAACACAAATTCAGTATTCTATTAAGGCTCGCAAGAGACATCGCGTCCAATAGCTGATCCACTAAGTGTAAACACTGACCGGAGCGCCGTTTATCTCAGTCGGCCATTTAGAAAACTAAGGATATATGTGACCTTATGTAGCTTTGCTTATTGTATACTGTAGCCTAACTTCATTTACCGGTAGGCTTAAGTTTTGGGACACTGGTCGCCTACTCTATATTTGGGGATCGATCTATATGGTAGGTATAGGCCTAGCTAAAAAATCTTCAGGTCGACTTGTACGTACGCGATAATTTACATTTTATATATATATATATATATATATATATATATATATATATATATATATTGTAAAGAATTAGTTATTCAAAGAATAAATCAGTAAGGTTAATGTGCGAAATCACCTCGCTAACAGATTAAATAGGCATAAACTCATCAGTTGTTCATCAGAATTTGGTTAGGTTCAGAAGCAGAAATTTTGATCTGGAAAAATGAGAAGGTTCTGGCAAGCCTACAGTCGTTGATGATCTCCAGACTTAAAAGTTGATTAAAAATTTCCCAGGTCACACGACGCGGGACATCGCAGAAATACTCCACGTATCTCAAAAGAGCATTCTATGACATTTGGAAAGACTTATATGGTAATGAAAGAATCTTTGCAAAAAGCGAAATGTGTAATAAATTAGTATTATATTTTTTAGTAATTCCAAGATTAACTGCGAGCGTTTTAGAATTTTACAACTACACATGTACGCACTTATAGTTGCACACACACTCACACGCATATGTGGTGAAATTAAAGTCGTTTACGCGACTTTCTATGGGAAGAATGATTTTCACACATCTCAAGCCTATCGTTTCTCTATCGTGATTTCCATAAAAATTTTAAAACGAGTACCATTTTTAGTACCACCATCTCAGACCTTTACAGCCAAGACTCTCCTTGCTACGTCCAGAAGATATTATCACCCTCATGCCTCCCCCACATTCCATTTTTTAAAAGAAAATTCTACCCATTGAGCTTCTTTCCAAGAACCACTGCTTTATAGAAGTCTCCCGCGAGGATGCTCCCTCAAATACCACATTCCTGAACTCGAAGTTCATATTTTATCTATCCTCCATATCTCCAATTTTTCGCTTCCTACTTTTACATTCATATCACACAAACCATTCAGAAAGCCTCTATCTTGAATGGCTCTCCGATCCTATATTGGCGGAATATACTTTTTCTTCTGTGTACCGTGTACCTTCTAGACATGAGCGATCATGACTCTCCACAATTCTCCGTCTTTTGTAGCTCTTAATATATTTTTTCTTTTTGCTATCTCTCCTAAATGTTCTTCCGCCATCTATTTACTCAAGTTCGCTAGGTAGATTATGCGCTTTCTTTTCCTTCCCTCTTGCTTTCAATCTATCCTTTGAGTATCAAAATTTCCAAATCATCTCATTATGTACTCTAGAAATTTCAACTGTTTCCTTCAAAAATGTCCTTTTTGTTTCCATTTTCTTATAGACTTCGTCGTTGCTTATATCTTTGGTCCATGGTATTCTCAACATCCTTCTGTTGAACCACATTTCTGTGAAGAGATTTCCAGAATTCACTGCCATATAAGAAGACTGACATTACATACCAATCCAGTACTCTTTTCTTTGTTTCTAACAAAATTTCCTGTTTCATAATAGTTTACTTAGCTTTTGTAAGTCATCTTTCGCTATCCCAATATGTTTTAGGATTTCAATGTCACACTTTCTGCTCTCCGTGAAAACAGTTCCTAGATTATTTAAATTGTTGTACTTGTTTGAATTTGGTATCACCAATTTGTAATTTTCATTTTGGGTTGTTCCTTTTGCTAACACCCCTGCTTCTGTCTTCTTGCAATTGACGTTTAGTCTTTTCTTCTTTCCTTCACTACCTTCTGTCCCATCGATTTCGTCTTATGAAGGCGCAATCATTCACTTTAAATTTGAATCGCTAGACTAGACACACAATGAAACCAACGTCAATAGCAGAGTTCGACTCGATGTTACAATTTTGATAATTCGTGGAATTTTCTCTCATGACTCTATCTCGTTTCATTGCATATTCATGTTGATTTTTCTTCATTTCTATCTCGACTACTACCTTGTGTTACACCCCGAACAAACTCTCAGTCTCCCACGACTGATATATGATACACTGGGATGAGCAAACGATCGAATCTTGTAAATCATGGGGCAATAAAAACTTTTTTTACTTATCACAACCACTTATCATATGTCTATTTGTTGTTTTATGACTTCCAATTTCTTTGTTGTTAAAGGTAAAGCCTCCTTCAGACCAGTTTTATCCACCTCAACCAAAGTGCCGGCTTTTGCTCCTGCCTCAAATACAATCATCACTTAACCGCAAAACACTGTCTACACTGACTACACATTTCTGTTAAAAATACTATTATATCAGAAGAAATGTCATCTTCTCACACTAAAAAGCGTTCCTGTTACTGCAGTCTTTCTCAATGGCATATTTATTGCATGAATTCATGTTTGGTTGTGTTTTACAGGGTGTCCATAAAGTCATTTTACAATTAAAAAATAGAAAATCAAATGAACAAATAAATATGTGGAAATTTTTACAAAAGGAGGAGTATATATTGAAGTTTTTAACTAATTTAATCCACCTCTATATGGGCGCCACTAGTTGCACGGAGCACATCAAGACGGTACTCGATTTCTTGCTATGTTTGATGTAACATAGCTTCATCAATGGTGGCAATAGCATCAGTGATCTTTAGATCAGGTGATATCCCGTACCTTTGTGCGATACACGATATCTTTAACATAATCCCATAGAAAGAAGGCCAGGGAATTGGGTCATACCTTCCAATCCACTAAAATGTTAAGGGTTCATTTAACAGTACCTTTTTCATCAACAGGGTACCCTGAAATACACAAATGCAATGTGATTAAAAATTTGATTACTACTGAATACAAAGAACAAATCTGATGAAGATGAATTAATATATTTCGTGTTTGTAGCGAAATATTCTTTCTCTGTCTTTTCTCCTTCTCTCTCTCTCTCTCTCTCTTTCCCCTTTTAAATTTCTAAAGAGACTTTATGGACACTCCTTGTTTAAAATTGTCTATTGCTATATTTATCACGAAATGTAGAAAACAAACACAAATATTCTTTCACAAAAAGTCTTTCTCCTTCTTTACTCTCTCTCTCCTTTTCTCTTCCATCCCACCTTGTTCAATTTTAATTTTGTGTAATGAAAAATTGTCTTTTATCTCCGCTTTCTCCTCAACTTTATTCTAACAGTCAGAACGAATTTTGATCGTTTTTCATACTGATTAAGGCTATATCGGTTCGGGTAAACAGTCAAAAAATTTCATTGTGTCCTCCTACCAAAGCAGAGGAAAAAAATGGAAAAGAAAAATTGGAAAATAAATACTAAAATTATCCGTAAAGAAAGAAACATTGCATCAGGAGACAAACAAACTCTCTTCCAATATTCGCCTCTGGATCATCTTAAACTATTGTTGATGAGGTAGAAATTCACTTTTTCTTAAAATGACAGAGAAATGGTCAACCATTTATCACTGAAATCTAGAAAACAACGTTCCTCAGGTTTATATATATATATATATATATATATATATATATATATATATATATATAATATAGAAATTCTCGTTCAGAGGGACAGGCTGCCTGTTAGACGCAATCGTAGACAAAAGAAACATTTTTGTTTTACATTCCTTATAAGGTCTGTTGGAGGGTTAATACTAGTCTTGAAGAGGTTAAGTCCTTTTTCATTTTATAAAGTAGCGGAAATTCTTTCTGGAACTAGTTATTTTTCATCCCACCTTAAAAATCAATTTTAATTTTGTGTTCGGAATTGAAAAACGTTTCGTCTTTTAGTCGTCGTGTTCCGCACTTTTCCCTCCTCATTTTCTTTATATATATATATATATATTTATATATTCATTCGATTTTAATTATTTTCGCCAACGAATACCTTTTTTAAAAAATAAATTAAAAGGCCAAAAGAGTAACTTTTTAAAATTTACCGGGTTTTAAATATGAAAATCACGTTTCGTCCGTTTTGTTTAACACGGCTCTAGATGACAGTATCATTGTTCAGTTATCTGGGTACAAATGTATTTTAAAAATTTCAATGGATGTCGTCTGAATTAAAAAAAAAAAAAAAAAAAAATTGTTATTTTCAAACTTTCAATTAATCTTAATAAAATAAAACAAATTTTTTAACCAAAGCAGAAATGTATTAAAAATATTATGGAAAAACATTAAGTTTAATGTAAATAAAAAGAAATGGTTAAAATGGAAAATATAAACCTATGAAATACTGAAAAGGTGTTATTTTTGGATTCTTTTTAAAAAAAAAATTTAGGTTAGAATTCATTCAATTTAACTACAATTTTAATTACAAATTCAAAATTACAACTTTAAAATTTTAAAAATATTTTCATTGTTTAGTTTTAATAGACTATAAGAAGAGAAAATTACTAAATTAAAAGAAACAAAGTATATGTAAATTTTTTTTTTTTTTTTTTTCCCTTCCTTCTCTTTTAAATTTAAATATTATTTAAGTATAGCATCACAAAACTAGGATTTAGAAACAAACAAATATATGTAACCTTTTCATATGTATGTATAAATAACATGTTAGAATTCATTTTATTTTACTTTTTAATTTCAATTTTAAAATTTTAAAATTATAACTTTAAAATTTTAAAATATTTTCATTGTTAGTTTTAATTTAGACTATATTACTTTATAACAGGTTTCTATCATAGTAAGTAAAAAAATTTTTTTCCTATCAAAGTATATGTAAATTACAATTTTTAAAAAATATGAAGACTTTGTATTTCAGAATTAGTAAACTTTATGTATTAATTCAAGTTTAAGTATTAACAAATTCACTATTTCAAAAGCTTACATCTTATGGCATTTCATATTAATTTTATTTTACTATATTTGCTTTTTTGGGAAATATATTTAAAAGTAATTCATTCAATTTATATTTTATTTTTAAATTACAAACTTTAAAAATTTCATAATATATTACTTTATAACAAAAATTATTTTTTTCAATATCCAAGTATAAAAAAAACATATTTTAAAATATTATTTTAGTAATTTAATGGAACTTAAAAAATTAGCCAGTATTTCTCTGGATTTAGTAAACTTTATTTATTTATTTTTATTTATTTATTTTAAATATATGTATCCTAAGTAGTAAAGTTTCATATGTATGTACCAAGAACAGGTTAGAATTCATTTTATTTAACTACAATTTTAATTACAATTTTAAAATTACCACATTAAAATTTTAAAATATTTTCATTGTTAGTTTTAATTGACTAAAGATAACAGAAGGATAATATATAATTATTTTCCATAACAAAGTATATGTAAATTATTTTTAAACTATTATATTTAAATAAATGGCATAAAACTATCTAAGTCATTTCTCATATTAATTAATTAAATTATTTATTTTAATATATATATATTTCATTTTTCAGGAGGAACATTCAAGTGTTTGTAGTACATTTATTATAAGGTGTTTCGTTAGGATACATTTTATTTAACTACAATTTTTTAAACGGTGTTTATTTTTTATATTTTTAACATTTTAAATAACAGTTTAAAACATTTTCCTGCCATTCCAATAGACTTTCTTTTTTTTTTTTTTTTTTTTTTTTTTATATATTATTTAAGGAAAATTTTTGACAATGACGGCATATAATAGCTATTTCATTTTCTGATTCAGTAAATTTTTTATTTTTTATAAACTTAGTAATATATAGTTTTCTCTTTATGTCCTACAAATTCTAGCTCTTCTTATTAACTTCCATTTTACTGTCACTTCTTTTAGATGCCAGAAATATTTTTTGAGAGATGTTTGATTTTTTATATTTATTTATTCTAAATGAAGTTTGATGTTGGTTGAATTGTTTATATATTTTTTTATGTTATCAGGATTTTCAATCGAACATTGGTATACTAATGATTCAATTATTAACATTTATTTTGTAGGAGGGTTTCTCACAATTACAAAAGGCACATCATTTTATCTTAATTTTCTATTGTCTATTTTTTTTTTTGGTTTTTTTTGGTATAAGTGTTTATTTAAGATATTATTATGGTTCTTAATGATTTTTTCTAAGTTCTTTGTAAATAGAAACTTTAATTTTTAGTGTGTTTTTAAGATTTTCACAAGGGAAATGTAGTGATCTGTTCTTTTTACCATTTGGTTAATGCATCACTATGTTTTCCATTTTCATTTTTTATAATGCGGGAGTCTGTTCTATAAACGTATATGTTTAATTATAGATGGGGTGAAATTCCTTCTTACTAATGGAATATCTAGGAAAGGAATGGGGATTTAGTTCCCATGTTTTTATATAATAACTTTCTAATTGCTCGTGGCCTGTGTGTACAAACCAATATCATCTGGTGTGGATATAAAGTTGAGATCAGAAGACTCAGCTGAGTCTAGTGATCCCATTGTGATGTCTGAACTTTTTGAAATTCCTCACCTTTATGGATAAAAATAAATAAATTAATTTTTACAAATCTATTTATTTTGTTCCATTAATATTACTAAAATAATATTTTAAAATATAAAGGTTTATTGTATATTTGTTAAAATCTTTTGAGTTGTTATAAAAGTTAATACAACAATGTTTTCAAAGTTTAAAGTTTGTAATTTTAAAATTGAAACTAAAAATTAAAGTTAAATTGCCTTAAGTTTCTTTTTAAATCGTGGTAAAAAGAATAAAAAAGCAAATATAGTAAAAATAAAATTAATATTGAGATGTAAGCTTTTGAATGACCCATCCCTTTTGTAATATAGAAAACATTATATCACTAGGTTTATATATATATAAAAAAAAAAAAAAAAAAAAAAAAAAAAAACCTCATATACATACTTAAACTTGAATTAATATAAAGTTATTACTAATTCTGAGAAAATGACTTAGATAGTTTTGTAGTTCAAAATTATATTTCTTAAATATATCTAAATTAAAAGTTTAAAAATTGTAATTTATATATACTTTGATAGGAAAAAATTTTTTACTTACTATGAGTAATTATATATTATATATATAAATATATATATAAAAATATATTTATTTTAAAATTGAAATTAAAATTTTAAAAAATTTTCTGTATACATACATATGAAACTTTATTAATTAGGGTTATATATTTGAAATAAATAAATTAATTAATTAATAAATAAATAAAGATATATATATATATATATATATATATATATATATAAAATAAATATATAATATATATATATAAACAATAAAATAAAATTTTAAAGTATATATTTGTTTTGAAATTAATAAAAACCTAAATTTTTTTAAATAATACGAGTTAATAAAATACCATAAACAATACCCATGTCCTCAGTACTTACAGTGAAATTTATAATAATAGGTTTATATTAAGTTAATTCAGTTTCATTTCTGATGGAACCTTTTTTTAATTTAATGTTAAAATTTACTTAAAAGAATATAGTAAAATAAAAATTTAAAAAGGAAAATATTTCCCGTCTTTAATTTTAAAAGGAAAAAAAATTTTAGAAAGAATTTTTTTTTTTTTTTTTTAAATCAGACGTCCAAATCCCGAACATTTAAACGTTGACAACCATTTATCATTGGCGCCGAAATCATTTTTTATTTGCGGGTTTCGAAACAGTTGGAACTGTGTAGCGAAAATAACCATATTTTAAATCAATTATTTATAATATTAATGGATTGAGCTATTTTGCTAACCGGCACCTTTCAACGCATATATATATATATATATATTTTTTCAATACCTTTTGGTCAGTTTATTAATTTTCACTGAACGCACAAAAAGTATCTCCAGATGGAACATTTAAACGTTGACCCATTTATCATTGCGCCGTTTTTCGTTTCGAAGTACAAGGATTGCTTTTATAAACAATACCTGGTCATGTGATGGATGACCGGGTGGTGTGCGGGTGGTGTAATGGATAACGGCTCAGAATTGTTAATCTTTTCTGGCTTTAAATAACGTGAAAAGGGTTGATAAGCCGTTCAATACCAATCACTCAATGAAAAACTGATTAACTATAGGGACATGTCTTTTAGATTTATTTACATCCCCTGGAATATAAAAGTATAGAAATTAACATGTGAGAGATCAGTTTATATATTAATTGTAATATAGAAATGGCCACCCACTTTATATCCATATTATAATTTCTAATTCTAATTAGGTATAAATCCACCGCTTCTCCCTCAGCTATGGGTTAATTAGTAAGACTTGTATCACTAAACCATTATTATCTACAGAAAATAAATTCTTACAATCCAAAAATATTTTCTGGCTTTAAATAACTTGCAAAAGGTTGATAAGCCGTAGAAAATGAATGAATTAATCCATTAAAACGCAGCGCACAGGATATTAAAACTACGTCCCAAAACAGGTCGGATTGTACGTTACTAGATGAATACGTATATATACGTCGACAGCAGGCGATGTAAATTTTCTTTATGACGTATAAGCATGCTCATGGCAGCGGTAATTTTACCTGAAACCTCTCTTTATTGATCACGAAGAAAGTTCACTCAGAAAAGAACATCTTGAAATTTAAGTTCAGCACGTCTTCTGTTTCCCTAATAAGGTGGGCAGGCAAATAACATCTTAGCACCAAGACACGTGTCACAATCTCATGGATGGCGATTAGCATTGAAGGAGAAGACTTTTCTTAAATGTTCAAACAGAAACTGATGTATTTCGATCCTGATCTTCAAAGAAATATGTACGGACATCAAATGATTAGTAATGCACTGAGCTATAGGCAGATAGTTTGAAGAGAAAAGAAAGACGTCTTATTTTATGTGCCGTGTCCCTTCAGAACGTTGGCGATCATGGCTCTCCTCAATTTCCTATCCTTTATACCTCTTAATAAATGTTTTTTTTTTTTGTTATTCCTCCAAACAGTACTTCATCAATTATTCACTCAAACTCACTAGATAGGTTATAGCTTGTTTTCCTCTGTCTCTTTTGGCTTCAATCTGCCCTGTGAATATCAAAATTTCCAAGCTCACTTTCCTCATTATGTGCTCTAAAGATTTGAACTATCCCTTCCTGATGTTACGTATAAGTGTCCTTTTTGTTTCGATTGTCTCTCATGTTCAGTCCATGGTATTCTCAGCATCCTTCTGTAGAACCAAATTTTTGTTCCTTCAATGTATTCTTCATCGGTGAGGAGATTGTCCAGCATTCGCTGCCATTTCCAGACTATATCAAATAAATTCTACTCAAAATGAATTACAAAAATTCATAAAATTAATTTTTCTCTAAAAATGCCGTTCAAATAATCAATTTATGAAGTTTCGTATTTATTTCATCCTCCCTTTAAATTTTATAAAAAATACCGCAGCTAAGAATAATTTTTCTGTATAAAACGAATTTTGAAAAGAAAATTTGGATGAATTACATTTTTTTAATATTCGATTACTGTGATTAACACCGCACTCCATAGCTATGTATACAGCCATCGTGATGATGATGAGGAGATGGCATCGCTGAACGGAGGACTTCCTCGACTGAGGTCAACGGACGGAGAAGATGTCCGTGACCTAAGCGAGCAAAGGGAGAATGATTATTCTGGTAGGTTTCAACAAACATCTAGCACAATGGGCTAGACTAGGCTCCATAGCTATGTCTAAAGCCAATGCAGTGTTGAAAAGTCATTACTGCGCGGATGGCTACGGCCAGAGAGGGAAGTCAACGGCCAGAGAGGAGGAGGCTTTCCCACAATGGAATCAACAGCCACGTCTCCGTAAGCAAGTTTGGAAGGTTTAATAATAAGATGGATACCTCTCCGGTTTTCACCTCTGATATGTGGAAGAAACTGCTCAGGTACCCAGTTTCAGAACACCTACCCGGCTGTGGGACTAAAAATGATGATGATAATGATGATGATGATGATGATGATGGCAGAGTAACTTTTATTTTTTTGATTTATAATCCGAGCTTGTAATAAAAAGATATCGAAAACGTCAAACAAATTAAATAAAGTGATTAGATGTGTAATATTTCCCGGCGGGGCTGTTTTGAAATTGAGACTGAATACGCAGATGAAAGCCGTGTTTTCGCCAGAAACTTTCGCACATTGCACCAAATATATGTAATCATTTTTTATCGCTTTCTCTAAATTATTAGAATATATTGCTTTATTTTACATGTACTTAAGAAGCTTAATTTAGTCTAACAGAAGGATCTACGTGGCTTACCCAGTGAAGAGGAAACGTATTACAGCGACATTTCCTCTGTAAGACGAGCTTACGAACCACATTGGGGCGTTCAACGTAATATTTAACAATATATTGAATTTGCATTAGACTAGAAAACGCAATAAATGTTGATTAGACAGTATGGACTGAACTGATTACGAATAATAATCATAATAGTCTATGAAACACATTTTCTTTATTATCTCGAGTACGCAGGCACAGGCAATAATGTCTGCTTAAAAAACGGAAATACAGTAAAAATAATGTTTGAAGAAATAAAAATATGTTAGATTGAAAAAATAAAATCCATTAATTCTTTAGAAATTGCTTTGTTTACGTTCCGAATACGAAATTGAACAGATATGGCTTTCAAAAAAATCTGAACGGGGAGTGTGCATTAAGACACACACACACACACACACACACACACACATATATATATATATATATATATATATATATATATATATATATATATATATATATATATATATATATTACAACCGAAATCTAACGATATTTTTTTCATCTGTTTATAAATACATATCGCAAAAAGGATCCTAACATTACCTTTGATAAAATTCAGAAGCGGACAAAACGCGTTGGTGAAGTTTTTTCTTTTGTCTTCATTCATATATATATATATATATATATATAAGCTAAAGACAAAGTGTGTGACCCACACATTCAGTTAAAAATAAAAATTGTTCTTCATAATGACTAAAAAGAATAGCCGAAAGCGCCCCAGCGTGCAGAAGTTTTTGACAGTTTTTACGCACTTTGTGCCCAGAAAAGAAAACATTTGTACAAACAAAAGAAAAATTAAATAAAAAGCTTAATCGTAATACCTTGTCTTTTTAACGAAACTTGTATAAGAGAGGGATTGCTGCCCAAATAAACAATATATATATATATATATATATATATATATATATATAGAGAGAGAGAGAGAGAGAGAGAGAATTTGTGAGAGAAAATGAGAAAGAAAAATAGAGAGGGGGAAACCGAGAGAGGGATTTAACAATCTTAAATTTGGTGGCGGAGGGCAAAAATTGCAGGTGTAAGTCAGCCAGGAGAAAGTCGTAAATATTAGCAAGCAATTGGGGTTGTGGTATTTTTAAGACCTACACGTGGTAATTTTCGTACAGCCATCTTCGCTGTCTATAACATCGTTAAGGAGCCAGTTAGTCTGGAGATAAAAAGGAACATTAATAAAATATCATTGTCGAACGATATTTGCAGCACAGCATATCCTAAAAGACGTTGGAACACTCGCTGAGATCGACCGTTCGAGTTGCAATCAGTGAATTTGTTTTGGGGACAGTTATAATCCGGGAGTTATAGTTGACTTCGTTCAACTAATATCAGGTTAATTTTCATAAAAGAATAAACCTTTAAATCTGAAATTAGCAAGGGCATCGAATAACCATTGGCTGTCACGAGCAATGGAGTGTAGTGATGCAAGCAAGAAAGGCAACCATATTAATGACGTCTCCGATATGGGATTTGTTTATATTCAAGTGGTATAATTTGAATTGCACGTGATTCTTTTAATATACTTTTTCTTTTTGCAGAGTCAGCAAATTTAAAAACTTGCCCAACTCCGATTTCTTTTTGTTTATTTTGGGTTTGAGCTAAAAATATAAACATTAAACACATTTCTTCCTCTCTCTCTCTCTCTTTCTCTCTCTCTCTCTCTCTCTCTCTCTCTCTCTCTCTCTCACACACACACATTTTCTTTTTCTCTATCTTTCTTACTTTGCACTTTTCCGTCATGCGTTTGTGCGCGCATGTTTCTATGTGTCCACGAGCATGTTAGCTGATTGTATTTTTCTGCCACGTATAATGTCCGGTGACACTTTTTCTGATCACACCCATCTACTAGATATTTATCTGGAAGAGCGAGAATTTTCTGGCAAACCTGCAGTTGTTGATGATGACTAAATAGAAACGCTAATTAAGAATAATCCAAGTTACAGGAAACGGGACATCGCAGAGATACTCCACAATTTTTTAATCATTTCACTTCAAGTAAGAGGTTCCCGATTGTGATAGATGCAGATGATTACTGAGTGTGAAAGAATCTGAGAAAAAAAATTAGTAAGAAGATAGGACAATAAAAGAACAGGGGTAAATGAGACAGAAGATGAAGATTGGCGTTGCATTTAAATTTTTGAAGATCAAAGTTGACTGGAATGCGAAAAGCCCGAAAAGAGTTCTAAGCGAGAAGTGCGAGAAAAGAAACTGTTAATATAGAACTTACGGTTGCATCTAGCAATTTAAAGGGCAAAATGATGAGACCTAACTGCCAATTTAGCACTTCCCTTAAATTCGTAAAGTCGAAGAAAGCTCATCCGAACAATTAACATGTTAATATTTATTTTGGAAAAAGACAGAAAAGCAACGTTTTGGCTGTGGTAAAGTGACTGAAGCCGAGATACATGTTTCATAAGAGTGTTTTGAGGATTTTGAAAGAAAAAAACACTTTCATACTATAGAAGAGGCAATTCTTATAAACTGTGTATGAAAGAACGTACCTTTCAAAGATTGGATCTCAAAGCCAATAAAGAAAACAACTCTAGTAAGCACAGCTGATGAAGATAATATTTAATCATGAAGACAGTTATTTCCGGATTTTAAAGTTATGTTCTGAGACTTTGGTAACAGGCAAGAAAGACAAATCCCAGTCGTAAAATATGAACTAAAAAGATTTTACAAAGAACACAAGCAGACCGATGAAATCAATCAAGCCTACACAAAACCTTTGAAAATAACTTGTGAAAGCCGAAAGTACTCAGACATTGAACAATTTATAACCAAATCCCCAAAAGAACCTACAATTTTATCGGTCCTGACCTGGCATCTCGGCTTCAATCATTTTCCCACCACCGTAACGTAGTTTCCCTGTTCTTTTTCTATAAATATTTTCATGACAACATTTTCATGGGATTTCCTTTTTCGTAACTCGACTTCATTAATTTAAGCGTAGTACTAGATTGGCAGTTAGCTCTCATCATTTTACAGTTGAAATTGCTAAATGTAACGGTAATTTTTATTCTAATAGTTTCTTCTCTCGAAGTTCTCACTCGTGGAATTCTCTCCCGGTGTCTTTGCTTGTCTGTCAACTACAATCTTCAAAAATCGTAAATCTTCTTTTTATTATCTTTTCTCATCAACAAAATTTTCTCATTTTCTTTCAATCTCAGTAACCCCTTTCGTCTTAGTGGCTCTATCACCTTGCTTGGGGTGAAATGAATTAAAAATGTTCCGGAAACCAAGAAAATAGTTAGAAATATAGAAAAAAATAAACAAAAAAATCATTGACAAAGAAATTACGTTGCGGTATGTAAAGGGTGCGAGGGATAAATTTTCGTCTTAATTACACAAAAAAAAAATGAAATTAATAATGACATCGCATTTTAACAGATATATTTACCAAAATTAAATTAAAATATCTTGAAATACTAAAGAGCAAATTTATTTAATAAAATCGACATTGGCTTCAACCACAGCCTCCAGACAACTTCGGAATCTTCTGCAACTCTTACGGACGGTCTACTTATTTAAGTTCGTGAATGCTGCCATAATCCTTGCCTTCAGTTCATCTTTGTTGTTACAAGGAATTTTGTTGGTTATTCGCTCAACTGCACACCACACATTATAATCAAGGTGGGTGTAGTCTGGGGAGTTAGATGGCCAGATGTAAGGAGTTATGTGGTTGCAGAAATTGTCTGACAGCAATGACTGGGTTCCTCTGCTTGTGTGGCAATGGTTCACAGTCTTGTTGCCAGATATATGGTCTTCCAGCAGCCACCCTCTTGACCCAGGGCAGCACTACCTCCTCAAGGCACCTGATTTAAGCCACCGTGTAGAGTTTGAGGTTCTCACCATCAAATTCTGGAGTTGTTTTCTTATCAGAACGATCAAAGTGACTTTTCCGAGCTGTCGTACCTTCGTAATCACCATTGTACTCATCCAACTCTTTCCGAAACCTCTGTACTGTCTTCAAATTCCAAACACTTTGAAATGTTCGTAGTACGAATGCCAAACAGTACCGCATGCCATTTCCAAATTTCTGTCGGAATGAACTGCGTCATGGTGGTCTTTTTCTCGCAGACGGTGCCCAACTGATTCTACTCTGCAGTCGACAAAAGGAAAAACAGGAGGAGTGTGTTCAGTATCGAAGATAGAACATTTACAAATGTAGACAGTGACGACATAGCAATCAACATTGTAAGGAGACTGTCACTTTCACTCTTCAGTGTGATTTTCAAACAATCTATCTATAAATAAATAAAATCCTTTGCAAATACCTTCTGTTAGTCTTCAACCAAAGTTATATAATTGAAAAATTACTGGTCAAATACACTCAATTCAAAACTACGCGTGTGTGTGTGTGTATATATATATATATATATATAAACGGATATATATATTCATTCACAGACCGACTTCAAACGGATACATATATATTAGCATTCACAGACCGACTGTTTCGCAGTATAACAGCTCATCAGTGTGGCTAGAGGTCAGGTTGCCTCTAGCTAGGATCGAAACCCGACTGAATTCGTATATATATATATATTCTATATATATAGCTGTATATATATATATATATATATATAAACGAAATCGGACCTGGGTTCGATTCTTACCATGATCGATTTGTCTTAATAATTTCAGCCTGCGGAAGTGTACGGAGCGCACGCACCTTTGGAAACTGTCAGAGAGCCATACAGCTGGCTGACCCAATCCTTGTCAGAGGAATTGGATAGAGGAAACACTTCATCGATGATTGTGCTACCACGAAGTCACAAGTCATCGTAATCGAGGGTTTGAACATTCTAGCCTTGTTAAAAAGAAATGGCAGACGGAAGGTTATGCGTACACTCCCGTAAACTGTAACTACTCAGCCTCGTTGCAATATAAACCACATATCGACTCTTCTGATTGAATAGGCGCCTGAAACAGAAAGACCTGTGTGTTTGGAAACAATTAGCCAAACATTATAAATATACATACATACATACATACATATATATATATATATATATATATATATATAATTGTTCAGAAACAGGGATGACTACTGCAACAAGTGGAACGCAATAATGCCCCAAACGGTGAGTCAAAAGGACGATTATTCCCTTGACACCGCTATTCCTGT
The DNA here is from genome assembly GCA_903632075.3 of Acanthosepion pharaonis. Classification (NCBI taxonomy): domain Eukaryota; kingdom Metazoa; phylum Mollusca; class Cephalopoda; order Sepiida; family Sepiidae; genus Acanthosepion; species Acanthosepion pharaonis. The sequence goes on along the minus strand of CAHIKZ030004620.1, from coordinate 2,765,777 downwards.
ATTCACTTGTGACTCCCTTTATTTAAAGCATTATAAAACTATGTGAACCAAGTATAATGTGATATTTATTATTTACCTATTGTAAGAAAATTATTTACCTATTTTATGAAAAATTAAATTTGAAAATAGTTTTTTTTTATTCCAAAATTTATAAAAACTACAAAATTATAAAATTATGTAGACCAACTACAATGCAATATTTATTATTTACCATTTCAGAAATAATTATTAAAAAAATTTTATTCAACTTAATAAAAAAGATAGTGTTTAACATCTTTGTTGTCAGTTCACACGAAAATGTATAAATCCATTTTCATACGTTTGGTTTTTATTAAATTTCTAATCAACGCTCTTTAAATAAACATTGCCAAAGCAATCAAAAGTTTATACAACAATAGCGGTGTCAACAGAATAACCGTGCTTATGGCGCACTTTTTTGCCGGTACGAAGGTGAAACATTGTCAAAATTATCAATTAAATACTTCGAATTGTTCTACAAAGAGATGTATATTTTCTAATAAGCGACATACGACGCAAACGGCACGGTAGAAGAATAATCCTAATTATATTAACATACTGAGTGTAACAGCAAAATTGCCCAAATCGTGTAACAGCATAATTGTCCGTCCCATAAAATGATTAATATTTAAAAAACACTAAACTAATTGAGTTTCTTTTTTCCAGGTTTTCAGATAAGACATCTTGTCACCATTTGTCGTAAAAATCACTGAAAAAAGAAACATTGAGTTATTCAGCTAGAAAGAGAACAAGTTAAAATCGCTTCGTGTCAGACCCACTGTTTTCCCAAATGAGCAATAGCGAGAGGAAAAAGATCATTCAAGCCTTTAGTAATGGTATCAACATTCATACTCTGGCTTCGATCTTCAAAATCTTTTCAAGAACCATCAAGAGAACGGTAAATAAGTTTTAAAAAGAGAGAACAGCAAAGAGAAAAACTGGGTCAGGAAGTCACAACAGCAAGAGGAATCATCATTTCAAATTAGAGCGAAATACATTCTTATTGTTCAAAGTCCAATAGTGTTATAAAAACCTCGGAGAATTCCATTAAAATATCTTTAATCATTACAACGGTTCAAAGCTTAATCTAACAATTGGACAATTTTGCTGTTACAGCCGGTATGTCATAGAAATGTGTTGTTGTCCTAGATTATTACTTTACTATTACGTTAACATAGGTGAGTAACGTATGTACTCCTTCACAGAAACTCGCGGGAACGCATCGTAGGAACAAGACTATGTCGCAAGTCAAGGATCCCCTGTATTGCCAATACTGGAAAGAGCGATAACAGTTATTTAAGAAGGAGTATTATATATGAAGTGAAAGTAACAAATGGTGGTTAAGTCAAATATTATATAGCAACTGCAGGGTTGGAAAGGAGTATAAACGACAGCTTCTATAATCATAAAATGAGCTTTACCAATAGAAAATATACGGGTAGCACCTTCGGAAAAGACGACCGAATCATAGAATGGGAAATATTGGTTAAATCTAGAACCTAAAACGAGAGCTGTGAAAGATGAGAGCCGTGCTTGACGGAGAAATTATTAATTCTCTCAAAGAATAAAAAAGAATTCATTAATGGCACAATAATTAACAAAACTGATTTGTAGAGACGAATGTACTTGTCACAAATCTTCTAAATAAAAACAAAAGCCTTCGTAGAAAAAGGTACTTCTGCTGTTTGTGTGAAAAAAAACTTCGTTTGAAGACGCCACTAAAGGATTTTAAGCGTCGACTACAGCGAAAATGAAGTGCAACAAAAAACTATTGGTGAATCGAGAACGCATACCAGATTCAAGTTTCTTTTAAAAAGCGTAACTTCAAGTGTCAGCAGCTTTGTCTAGCCTATGACCATCCCCACTCTGCTTATGCTCCACTTGTGGTCAAAGGAAGGAACTAAACAGCTGTGAAAGTCTGATAAGATTAAGGTAATGTGACGGGAACATTTGACAGAACTATTGAACCGCATCTTGCATGCGATCCCTGATTCGATTGATGTACTTCAAGCATCTCCTATCCTTTATGAGCTTGAGTTGCTCAGAGATAAAACGTTGCTTGAACAAAAAAAGTGAACACTGAAAAAGCGCCTAAAAGAGACGGTCATGTGACAGAAATGATACAGCAAGGTGATAATGAAATCATAGGCTTGTTTGTGCGATTTTCCAGTATGTGTGGTTGGATGGTACAATCCCCAAGAATGCAATTCTCGTCTCAATCTTCAAAAAGAAACCAAATATATATCTGTAATAACTACTGTAGGATTTTTCTTCTGTAAGTTGGTCAAATTTTTTTTGGTAAAATGTTTGCAAGAGTACTTATCATCTGATTAATCACCCATGCAACGCCAAACATTCTACGTGGATCGTACAGATATTTCCCGCTTGACCATGTCTCGACAAGCATTGATCTTTTCAAGAAAATTTCACTGAACAGTAACTTGTCTTTTATCAATGTTTCATTGACTCATACTGTCAACAGGCAGGCGCCTTAAAATGTACTCTTAAAGCCAGGCTGCATTTAAAATTTCATAACTCTGATTAGCTTCATGCATGAAGATATTAAAACATTCAATAGAAAATTCCTACAACTAATTTTAGTTGAAAATAGAAAAAAGAAAGCAGTTCTTGCTCTCTTATCATATCGTTTTAGCATTGTTTCTCATTTTTTATTTTTTTATTAACAAGACTACTGGAGTTTTATCAATTTGGTTCCAAAGATGAGAATATTCGAAATGAACCTCAAAGAAGGCTAAACAACCTCCTCAAAACGATCACACAAGAAAAGGAACGTTTCTCTTCGTTTGGTAAAGAAGTGACAAAAAATCAGAAACAACGTTCATGTAAGAGATGATTTTATTATTCCTTACTCAAACAAAACTGATCCTTATTTATTTATTTATTTATGGGGCGATGAAAAACTTTTCTTTTTCTGTTTTTTGAAACATCGGTTTTCGTACGATTACCGAAGTTAAGCAACGTCGAGCGTGGTCAGTGCCTAAATGGGTGACCGCTTGGGACTATCAGGTGCAGCAAGTTTGAATGTGCAGGTGGTGTAATGAATAATGGTTCGGAATTGTAAATCGGAAAATCGAGTTCCAATTTCAGTCAGGTTTGTTAAATTCACTGACATGCAAATACTCTTTCTAAAGGTATGAATCCACCTCCCCACCCCCAGTCATAAGTTAATTAGTAAATCATTATTATCTAAAATATTTTTCAGGCTTTAAAACCTGCAAAAAAGTTAATAAGCCGTAAAAATCAATCAATCAAAAAAATATCTTTTAAATTCTAGAATGTTTTCTTTTCTAGTAGAGTAAAACGTTTGTATATGAATTTGGCGACATAATGATTGTGAGTTCAATCTCTGGACAGAAAACATTCTACTCCTGTAGATTAAAGAAAGGGTCCAGTTCAGAATTTCCTGTGGGTGATGCAGATCGATATACACACGACGAAGGCCGCATGGCACAGCGATCGAAACGTTGTGATAACAACAACAAAGATGAAGCCAATAATCCGAACATAAATAGTGTAAATATGAATTATTTTTATCCTTTCAAAAGGTTCAGACCTTCACACCTAAGGCTCCACCCCCGCCACGAGCACTGAAACGAACCATCCCCATTCCCTTCATATTCCATTAGTAAGGAGGAATTTCCGCTACTTTATAGAACAGACTCCCGCGGTGATGCTTTCCCGATCACTACAATCTTAACCTCTTCAAGACTAGTATTAACCGTAATCTAGTATTAACCTACATATCCTTATAATATGTGCCTTTTGTTCCCTCCTCTTATGTTCATAAAACAACTTCTACCTTGAGTGACTCTTGAACTTTATAATTGCTGGATATTAGTAGAAAAAACTCTAAATCCCAGACCTCATGTGACTGGGAAGAAAAAGCTGAAAAATTAACACACTTAAGAATCAACGCTAAGGCCGGGCGCTCCCTTTGGTAAGAAGGAAGTCCCACTCAGACAGAATCTTCCCAAGAACAACCACTTTATAGAACAAACTCCCGAAAGGATGCTTTCTCGACTACTAGAATCTTAATCTCTTCAAGTCTAGGGTCAGCTGTTATCTATCCAGCATATCCTCATAACTGTCAATTCTGTAAATTATTGCTAAAAATATTTTCCTCCTGGATTAACTGCCTTAAAAAGCTAGATAACTCCACTTGCTCTGCTAGTTGACTCTAGCGTTGTGGGTGACATCAGAATGCAATCCTGACCTTGCCTTTTGAGAAATATGGTGTCATACTTTTCCTAGGGAGACTACTTTGCTATTTTCCCTATCGGCTATATTATATCTGGTTGGCCTATTGTTGCATATATTCGTTTATTTGCTGTTCCCTTGCTGCTCCAAATAACGAACTATTTATACAGTACTTCAGCCGTATCTCGTGTGGCTTGTTGTCCATTATAGCTCTTAATCTCTGCCCCCAGAACGAGGCTCTTCTCAAACATGGATTTCACCCAAAAGAGAGAGCTGAAACTTAAGTTTCATTAATTTTTCTACTATATTCTTTGATTTCCATTCTAGGTTAAATTGATTTTCTGCGTTAATAAACTAAATATTTGATAGCACTACTTAAATTGACTGGTCCGCTCCTGAATAGAAATAGGGAATATTTTGTCGTGATCTAATTTGAGGACACATGACACAGTGGATAAAGGCGTTAGTTAGATCCAGTGACAGGACCCAAAGAGTGTGAGTTCAATACCCGGTTAAGGTTGTGGAGAACTTGAAGAGGAGAATTAACAGGAGATAACTGATAACTGACATCCATTAGACGTGACACGTGGAACTAGAACAGTCTACCCCAGTGAGCGAAATAAAGGGTTCAGTTCGACATTCAACCACCTGACAAAGGCCGGAGCGTACAACGGCCGAAACGTTGTAATAAATATGGCGACAAAGATGAGGAAAATATTCCGAATAATGTAAATAGTGTCTAAAAATATTGGTTAATTTTTATTATTTTAGAATAGAAACCTTGTTCTTAAAATAAATCTAGTGTCAAATCGATCCCTAAATCTTAAAGGGTCATCTGTTAATTTTACACATCTCAAATTTGGAACTATGTTTACGTCATTGATATCTTTGTTTTGAGAAGATGTTTTAAAGGGATATTTCATTAAATAACTTCTATGTAACTTTTTTTCAGAAAATCTTTTAAACAAGCAGCTTACGTTCACATCACGTTGAAACAACAGTTCTCGTAAGGTAAGCAAACATCAAGCCATCAAGTACCTAGATGCCGTAGACTTGGATGTGCGGATGGTGTGATGAATAACAGCTAGGAATTCTTAATCGTAGAGCCGAGTTCCAATTCCAATTGGGTTCGTTCTATTCAATTACGCGAAAATATCTTTCTGAAAGTTATGAATCGACTTCTTCTCATCCTACCCATCATCTAGGGTTTAGTTATTAGGACGATAAATCATTATTATCTCCAAAACATGATTGCAGTCTAAAAATACTTTCTGACTTTAAATAACCTGCAATGGGTTGATAAGCAGTAAAAGAAATCAATAAATCGATTTTAAAAAAAGCAATAAATTGTACATATCCATCTATTCTTCATTTAAGATAAATAATTATTATCCCACAATGTTTATATAAGTAACTCCGAAAAAACATCATCCCACATAAAATGACAACTTTATTATTTTTTTTAATTACAGGTAACTATTTTTAAAAGTCAGGGATCGAGTTGAAATTGTATTTATATCATGAACAGGATTCCACTGCTAATCTACAAAAATTATACCTTGACCAAAAGGAAAAATTCCCCAATTTTTTTTTTTTTTTTTTTTTTTTTTTGTGACGACCGGATCGTTGAATTTAACTAGTGCCGATTTGATGTGCCAGGAAAATTGATTATATCGCATCTGAAAGTGATCAGTTTATCTCAGCAAATCTCAGCAGACAGCCTGTATAATGCCCATTTGAAATGGAGAAAAAAAATCTTATCAGTGTTTAAATATAATGCATTACTTAAAGAATAAATCTATTTCTATAAATGCTATATATTTAGATATTGTAGAATATATATATATATATATATATATATATATAGAGAGAGAGAGAGAGTATTATACGTATACGATACTTACAAGTATTTATCTATATGTATATATATATATATGTATATGTATATATCTATATGTATGCAGGTTATCTTGGTGAAGATAAATATGCACTATTAATAAAAAGGATTTGTAATTTATATTAAAACAACTCAGTATCAATTATACAAGATAAAACCACTTAAAGCCGAATTTATTCTGCACAGGAAACACACAATATTTTTTTTAAATTTAGAAAAAAATTGGCGAAGAAAACAATTTAGAACTAAATTTATTCTTTTTTCTTTTGCTTTTAGAAGTTTAATTTCTTTCTAATTCATCTTTTTCTATAATTGTTATTTACGTTATCCCTTAAAGCAGATTATTTTGCCTCTGAGATGGGACGGTCTGGAATTACGCCATATGGTGTGTTTCCGATAACAAGTTCCTGTGTTCCCCGTTTTCGTCTGACGCAAACCAAAAAGCGTCTCTCTCTCTCTCTCTCTCTCTCTCTCTCTCTCTCTATCTCTATCTATCTATCTATCTATCTATTACTGAGTACTTTTCTCACTGTCTGTGTCTCTTTCTTTCTCTTATACAATTTCTATAATTTTCTGTTTCTTTCCTTCTTTCTTGTACAGAGCTCTCTTCTGTTGTATCTCGTAATTCAGTTTTGTTCTTAGTCGATTAACCAGCCTTTTATTGACAGTAAAAGAAAATTCAGTTGTTGACATCAATCAATCTTTGATTGGCTCAAAACATTATTTATTTGAATGTCATGTCCCTTTAGGGCTTAACTTATCCAATATTCTCCACAGATATTTCTTTATCTATAAATTGTCATTCCTTTTAAGGGAAGATAATAAAGAGGCTTCAACCGGCGATGTGTGAACTGTTGTCACTGAATTTATCTATCAGTCTTTAAATAACAACTATGAGGCTGTGACTTTAGATATCTCGAAAGCGCTTGACAAGGTTTACTGACCTTTCCCACAAGCTCAAGTGATATAGAGTCTCTGGCCGGATAATGGACTTAATCCAAGTCGTTCTTAACAAGTATCAGGTGATGAAGGTCGTATTGAACTGCCTCCATTTCCACATCATTTCAAATTAATGCGGGGTGCCCCCAGAGATCTATCCTTGTGCCTACATTATATTTTTTTTTATCTTTGTCAACGATCTTTCCGAATCATTCGTCCTCAACTAGGTATTTATGCTAAGGACACAATTATTTACTCTTGTAAGCCCGATAAATTCAACAAAGTAAAACTGGCAACTGCTCTTGAAAACCACCTTCAATCAGTTAAGTGAAGCAAGAAACGGTTTGTAAATTTGAACATTTCCAGAACGAAACTGCTATCCTTTAATGATTATAGAAAAGCATTTTCCTTCCATCACATGCCTGATTTTTTTATCTCCAGGACAGCGACTCATTGCACCTTATCAATCTCACGTTTTCTACTGACACGAAGAATCAATGGATTGAATCATAGATTGAATCAATTGTTAGGTCTTGTCAGAATCCACATTGCAAATTTATAAATCTGCCATTCTACATAAATCTTCCGTGCATTGAAACTTTCTACTATAGCTGTCCCGGTTCTTCGATTATATTTCGAGATTCTTGACACAATCCAAAGAAGGATTTGGAATGTTATTAATCCTGACTTAGCATCTCGACTTCAGTCACTTTCCCACCGCCATTGCTCACACCGTCTTTTTCATAATTAGTTTCATGGCAGTTATTTTAATGAGCTCTTCTCCTTGGTATCTCAACTGAATGAATTTAAACGTACTGCTAGATTGGCAGCTAGGTCTCATCGTATACTGTTGAAATTGCTAGATGTAACCGTAAGTTCTATTCTAATGATTTCTTCTCTTTCACTTCTTGCCTGTGGAACTCTCTTCCAATTTTTTGCTTCCCTGTCATTTACAATCTTCAAAAAATGTATGCGTCAGTCGCCATCTTTTGCATTCCTGAAACCTTCTCCTTTTTTCTTAACAAATTCTTATTCTCTTTCCCTCTCAATAGCCCTTTGCGTCTTAATTGCGTTAACGCCTTGCTTGGGGTGAAATGATTTTTTTTAAAAAAAAAAAGGAGAAAGCCTATCCGATGGACGGTAAAGAATGTTGAATTGATCTGATGGATGGCGTCTGCTCCATCGTGTGTGCATTGGATGCGATTTGATTCAGTTTCGCTTGTTCTGTTGCAGCAAACAATTCTAACGAAAAGCCTCTGGTCATTAACGACCATTGGTGATGTGAGGTGCAATGACTTAGAGTTCGGAATGAGAAATCAGACAACTGAGGTCGAATACAAGTCGAGTTTATTACATTCACTAACACGCAAGTAGTCTCGGGAAAGGTATGAATCTACCTTTACTCCTGGCTACGTGCTAAATAGCAGGATAGGATAGAGTTTGGTTGGCAACCAATATAGTGCATAAAGAAACTGCAGCCTACTGTACAAAATCGTCAGTCATGAATCGAAAGATCACGTATAGCACTTGACTGATTAAATGGTTACTACACTGTCCACAATGGACGGTAATGCCTTCTTTCTTATATATATTCTCGGTACACACCTAGCACATGAGTTTTGGCACGTCAGGGTATATATGATAAACCATCACCGTAATCAGAATGTAATGAATAAGAAACTGAATTTGAACTCTAATCGCTTATTTCACTTTGCGCATCGATATATATTACACTACGCACCTTTCCAAATTAATAAACATAGTCAATAATACTTTTCTCAATCCATACAAAGGCTGATAAAAAGTCCGGAGACTGGTGTTATAAAAAGGAAACTAAAACACATAATTTGGCATTTAATCCACTTCAAAATAACCACCTTCTGATGTTAGACATTTTATCCAGTGTCGTTTCCACTGATTGCAGTCTTATTTGTTCAAGCCTTTCATGTGAGGCACTGAGATACGTTTGTCTATTAAGTGATCGTCTTGCTTCAAGTTGGTCTTGAAAAAGGCTTTGTTGTCGCCGTCTTTGTCATTCTGTTGCTATTTCTTTTTCTTCTGAGAGATATTTCCATTTCATTATTATATAAACACATGAAATGTTAAACATGAAACAATATTGGACAAAAAGCTTTGTCAGGCGAAGAGGAACAGAAGGAAGAACTACTGAACTACGCTCTGCTACTTTACCGGGATATCCACCGCCAACCTGAACAACGCTTCCCTACTGTCTTCGAAATATTCACTGCTAACCTCTGGATTCTATATTCAAAGACGACCGTCATCATGAACAACAGACTTTGTAATCGTAAAGTTAAAAACAACAAAGTAACAAGTAATTTCTGAGAGACAAAATCAGTTTTACTCACAGATTTGTACATGGTGATGTTCTCTATTTATTTCAAGCCAAATATTTTAGTGGTCAGTATTTTGTAGGATCTCCTTTGCCTTTGATTACCTCTTGGATGCGATTGGGCAGGTTGAGAATAATCTCGTTAAAGAACAAAATTGAGATTTCCTTTCTCAAGACTTCAATAATTTTCTCTTTTATTGCATCGGTGCTTAACGATTTTTGACTACAAACTTTGTTTTTGACAATTTACTCCGGTCAGTCCAGTGTTGTCATGCTGATCAGGTTCAAAAAATTCTGAACGACCTTTTACCCGTGACATAGAGCATCATCATGCATAAATATTGGGCACTGGGGAATGTGCATATGCAGTTCCAGTTTCTCTTGTTGTACCACCCCATACCACATTCTTCATCGTTGTTCCTGGATTCAGATATAGACATGTCGCCCCAAATCATCCGGCTTGTAGGGAGGGAGTACTCCATAGTCTGAATTGTATATTTTTCATCAAACATCTTACCAGACTAATCGTCGAATGTTTATTTTACGCATAACGAATTGTTCTAGATTAAATTCATCTGAAAATATAACTTTGCTCCAGTCTTCAGCTGTCCAGGTTTCATGTTTCTTAGCAAATGTCAGACGCTTGGATTTCATAGCTGCACTTAAGCGAATCGGTTTGAATAATTTCTGATCAAACTCAAATTTCAGATGACTTGAAACTGCCATAGAGGTGACATTTCAAAACAGAGTAGCACGTATCTACTTAGAAGAATTTTGGAGGAATCGTGTAGCAACGGACTTCTTTAAATGGTCATCTCTAGCACTAGTTTTCCTCTGACATTCACTTCCCTCCTTGTTACTAAGTGTTTCTGATTTTTGGAAATCAACGAGGGTGATGTGCACAGCTGTTTTGCTACAGCCAAATTTTACACTATGTTCATATTCCAAATAGCCTCCATCGAATAGAAATGCAATTTCGGTCGTTCGTCTCGGTGAAGGGGTAGATTATTTTTTGCTGCCTATTTATCGGGGTAAAATGGAAGTTGACGCCTGCGATCGCGAACGTTTATAGAATGATAAGAAATCAAGAAATTCATTTCGTTCGGGAACAAGCGACACCAAGTCCGATATGAAGGTTAACAATGTAAACAAAGACATTGAAGAAAATAAAAGACAAAAACTCTCGATGTTTATAGAAATAAGAAAAAGAAACTCACAATATGAACAACTGTTAAATGTAGATATTAATGAATGATACTTGAATTGCACTAATTGTGGATTTAAGTGCTATGGGATTATTTCCAGCCATTTGTCATCAAACATGTAAATAGAACTTTTTTTATACTTACTAACGGTACGAAGAGATTATTTCAGCTCTTTTTACCAGAGCTGTTGTTTTTGTTGTTGTTTTTTTTTGTTTAATGTTTCATGCGACCACTAAGGCTTTAATTTTCACACTTTAAAATATTGACTTACTCTGATCGATATTTAAAAATGAATAATTTTGTCTCATACGAGAAGTTGCCTTGAAAGGTACTGAAATCGCTTTCTTCGCAAAACATCTATGGTTGTCGAAGTAGTATATCGCTCTGTTCTATAGATGTCGGGTGTCATGCAGACGTTGGCGTTTTCTGCTGCTGCTGTTGCTGCTGCTTGACGAACTTTCTTGAGTTAAAGGCGCAGACCAAACGCCCCGGCAATGGCCGAATAAAAAGAAAATACTGAAAAGGCGCCTACTCGCTCTTTTATGAGCATCTCCAAGAAGTGGGTAGACTCAAACGAGTCCATTTACATACGCATGAGAATACCCCAAGAGAAAAATAAACTGATCAGTTACGTTTTTCCACTAGTATATAAAATATCATTAATAAAGCAGAAGATAAAATCACGTCTACGATGAAAAAATATTACATTAAAACGACAACACGTCTGCTAATAATTTGACACTTGTACACATTTTTTAATCTTAAATTGAAATACATTGTATCTAAAAAAAAAAAAAATAAGTGTACATACGAAAATTTAATAAAATATTTTTTTTTCTTTTAATTTCCAGCATATATTCTAAGCCTAATTTTCTAGACAAAATCTATCACAATGGCTACTGATTTTGCAATGATCCATATCTTCACTATTTACATTATTCGGACTATTGTCCTCATCTTTGTCGCCATATTTATTACAACGTTTCGGCCGCTGTACGCTCCGGGCTTTTTCAGGTGGTTGGAATGTCGAACTAAACCCTTTATTTCGCTTACTAGGGTAGACTGTTCTAGTTCTACGTGCCATGTCTTATGGATGTCAGTTATCAGTTATCTCCTGTTAATTCCCCTCTCCAAGTTCTCCACTGCCTTAACTGGGTATTGAACTCACACTCTTTGGTTTGGTCTTGATCTAACCAACGCCTCTATTCACTGATTAATGTAAATGTCCGAATAATATAGTGTACATTATACCTCGTCTAAGAAATATAGACGGACCCATATCTTTTAAACATAAATCATGTGGAAATAATGACTGATGCAATAACAAAATGCCGTTGCATCATTCAATTTCATACAAGGTAATGCAAAAAAGCCGAAAATAAACTTGAAGTGATTTTAAACTATTGTTAATAGCCGTAATTAATAATGTTTTTGTTCTGACTTAAATCAATATTCTTATGTATGTTAGCGTGATTAATTTTATTTTGCCGAAAGTTCTTTTAGAAGAGTAAGTTTTTGTTTTGTTTTGTGGCTGCTGTCTACATAAAGGTGAACGCGCACGTAAGGTAGCGGTTATTGACGTGAAAATGGTATCGGTATGTAGCGTTCAAATTCCAGCCGAAGCATTTACATTCGCGTATAAATGTATCTTTTCCGCTTAACTTCCTTCTCGGAGTTAATCGTAGGGCAAACCAGTCTCTCTAGCTTTGGCTGATAAACAGTGGAAGAGAAGAGCAGCTCTGAATTCAAAATCGGTTGGCTTTGGTGCTAACAACTGTACTCCGTAACACCTACTCGCTACAGAAAATATAGCAGCAGCGCCTAGCGTGGTGAAACGGTTGTGACCCTATACTCTACAGGAGAGGCTATTATGTTAACATCTTCTTAAGGACATTACGTCCACTGGCACTGCTATACCAATGATCCAACATTATTTCTCTGTCTTCTGAAAAATGAGGATATCTCGCCTTCTCGATTCAAAATAACATTATCACAATGTGTGATGAAGTCCAAACCAGCGTTACACTCTCCTTTTCCACTACTGTATGTTTTTTTTTTTTTTTTGTTTTTTTGTTTTTGTCTCATAGTACTTTTCTTCTTTGTCTAGCTTCTATTTACCAGATAGCATTCAGTGTAAATTATTATTATTATTATTATTATTTCCTTGGATTTCTGTTGTATACACATAAGGTCAGAAATGGCTTTAGGACATTTTCGACTGATCTTTTTTTGTAAAAGAACATGCTAAGATTGCATACATTTTACATAGATAAAGCTCTTCGTAATGCCTGAGCTGTACTTGTTAGTACAAGTTTTTGTATTTTTTTAAGGCAATGGGCTACCAGGAATCCCACCAATGACTGTATCGGAACCTTTTCCAATCAACCCTAGTGCTCCAACTACAACTAAAGTTATTGCTATCATTGTTATTGCCACATTATTTGAGATTTCCACTTCAAGTTTCCTTGTATTTTGATAGGTTTTTTTATGGTCTTCAAAGATACATTTTAATCTGCATGAACTGCCATGTCAGTAAGAATGCACATTGTTTTTGTGGTCGTTATTATTATTATTATTATTAAATATTTTTTACCTGCATTTGCTTGATAAGCAATTAGCTTGGACAAGCAAAAAAGTGTCATTTTGTTATTTCCACTTAATTAAACAAAAACCAGCTATTAACAAAAAAAATGCTTCTCTTCGCAGGATATATGTTTTGTTGTTTTTTGTTGTTTTTTTTGTTTGTTTTTTTTTTTTTTTGGAACTATTTTTTGTGGTGGGGTATGGTTGAGGAGAGATGATGCAGCAGGTATTTTGTTATTTTCTTATTGAGTTCCTTTCTTTATGAAACTCAAATCTCTCACAACAGGAACATTTTTTTTCTATTTACATCTGCAGTTCTTTTTGTTTGTTTAGTTTTTCGAAACCTTCACATCGATGTTATTTTTATCACTTGGCACTCTCATGTGAATCTGTGTACAAACTTTTGTTTTTTTTCTTCTTCTTTAATAACAATGTCTGGCCGATTTGCTTGTATGGTTTGATTTGAGTTGATAGAAAAATCCCAGACGATGTTAACAACTATTCCCTTGACTACAGATTCAGCATGATGTTCATACCAGCAGCTGTTTGTGTTAAGTAGGAATGATAGATCTTCCAGTGCAGATATTGATGGTTTATTATTATTATTATTATTATCATCATCATTCGATTTCTGCTATGGACACACTACCTACCAAGTCTGCGGAAAGACCTAAGGCAGGTCGTGGTGTGTTGTTATGGCCACATTTCATGTTAATTTTTTTATTTTTTTTTTTATCTCCGATGAAGTTGCTAGCGTTACATAGACAAAGTTCTCCTTAGTGTGTGTGCTGTACTTAATAAGACAATTTTCTGTATGTCTCTTAAGCTGGGGTTTCAGGATTCTTTCAATGTGTTGTTTTGTTCCATTTTTTATAATTCCAAGTGCACCTATTACCACTGGTATTATTCTTGTTTTCAATTTCCACATTTTTTCTATTTCAATTTCCAGGTCTTTGTATTTTGATAGTTTTTCAAATTCCTTGGTTGCTATGTTACAATCCGCTGGACAAGCCATATCAATTAGTAGGCAAGTTTTTTTCTTTCTGGTTTTTGACAATAATGTCCGGCCTATTTGCTTCAATTTTTCTGTCTGTGTGGATGGTATAATCCCATAGAATGGTGACATCTTCTATTTCTGTAACCGGCGCTGGCCGATGTTCATACCAGTGTTTGCTTACACATTTTCCAAAGTGTTTTATTATTATTATTATTATCATTATTATTATCATTATTATTATTATTATTATTATTATTACTTGCTTGGGTTTCTGTCGTATGTACATTTCCTTCTGGGTCCCAACCAGAGACCTAAGGTCAGAAAAGGTTTCATGACATTTCCCACTGAATATTTTTTGTAAAAAACAAAAAATAAAACAAAGATCACACACATTTTGCATAAAGTTCTTCGCAATGTGTGAGCTGTACTTGTGAGTACAATCTTTTGTATTTCTTTAAGGCATAGGCTACCAAGAATCCCTTCAATGATTCTATCGGAATCTTTTCCTACCAATCCGAGTGCTCCAACTATAACTGGAATTATTTATGTCCTCATATGCCACATTTTTTTTTAGATTTCCACTTCAAGATCCTTGTATTTTGTTTGATAGTTTTTTGAAGATCTTCAAATATACATTACAATCTTCAGGGATTCCCATGTCAATAAGAAAGCAGATTCTGTGTTCGTTGTAAAGTCCCATAAAATTGTTACCGGTTCTATCTCTGTAACAGTGTCTAGGGGATGTTCATACCAGTTTCTTAGAGTTTCCTTCCCTTAAAAGTTGCATATTTTCCAGTGCAGATATTGGCCCACTCTATCATGCCAAGATTTGTATTCAGTGAATGTAAACACTGTGCAACCAAGATGGTCAATTGTTTTTTGGATATTTATCACAGAATTTGCATTTTTAGACTAACATAATTTTTCTGTATGTTTACTTGGTAATTTATGGTTAGGAAGCATTGGTCCTGTGCAGCAAGAATAAAAACTTCGGTTTCAACTATTAACACTGAACTGATGGGTACAGGATTTGTTTAGTACGTACAGAATATTAAACAGGCACAGGATTATTTTGCCATTGTTTCTTCTTCTTCTTCTTCTTCTTCTTCTTATTATTATTATTATTATTATTATTATTATTATTATTATTATTATTATTTCCTTGGATTTCTGGCGTGTACACATTTCTTTCCAGGTCCCACCCAGATACCTAAGGTTAGAAATGGCATCATGATGCTTTCCAATAACAAAAAAAAAACATTTTAAAAAATTAAAAAAATTAAAAATAATATTTTACATAGATAATGCCTTCCGTAAAGTGTGGGCTGTACTTGTGAGAATAATAATAATAATAATAATAATAATAATAACTACAAAATTGGCCTCCAAAGATATTTGGAAACTACAGAAGACTGGATGATGGTATGCGTCAAGGAAAGTAGTAAGCGTCTTTACTCCGTAATGAAAGAAGCCAACAAATTCAAAATGGAGTTTCAAATGGGCGTAGAGATGCAACCAGCACAATACACCAGCTGAAACTGCAAAATACTTAAAAAAAAAGACAGCAAAGACGAATGCAACCGACCAGATACAGAAGCGATAGCAAGATAAACCGCTTCATGGCCAATACTCTGCCCGTACCAAACAAGCTGACGTAGACAAAACCCGTACCCATCAGTGGCTACGTAGTGCAGGGTTAAAAGCGGAAACTGAAGGTTTTATCCTTACTGCGCAGGACCAATGCTTGCTAATTAGGAATTATCAAGCACATATACTAAAATATTGTGTCAGCCCAAAATGCAGATTCTGTGATAATTATCCAGAAACGATTGATCATCATGTATCAGGTTGCACGTTATTGGCACCCACTGAATATAAAACCCGGCATGACAGAGTGGGCCAATATCTGCACTGGAAAATCTGCAACTTCTACGGGAAGAAAACTGAAAGAAACTGGTATGAACACCACCCAGACCCGGTTACGGAGATAGGACCTGTTACAATTCTATGGGACTACACAATACACACTGACAGAACAATCAAGGCCAATCGGCCAGATATTATTAAAGACCACAAACAAAAACGCTGCCTCCGTATTGACATGGCAGTCCCTGCTGACTGCAATGTATCTTTGAAGATATTCAAAAGTTGTCAAAATACAAGGACCTTGAAATAGAAATCTCGAAAATGTGGCATATGGGGAACATCAACAATCCCTGTTGTAGTTGGAGCCCTAGGACTGGTTGGAAAAGATTGCAGTAGACTAATTGAAGGGATTCCTGAAGTCCATGCCTCAAGGAGATACAAAAATTGTTCTGACAAGTACAGCCCACACCTTACGAAGGGCTTTATCTATGTAATTTAATTTTTTTTTTTTTTTTTTTTGTCAGTGGAAAGTGTCATGATGCCACTTCTAACCTTAGGTCCCTGGGCGGGGCCCGGAAAGAAATGTGTAAACGCCAGAAATCAAAGAAAATAAAAATAATAATAATTATTATTATTATTATTATTATTATTATTATTATTATTATTATGTACGGAGTGGAGGATAAAAAGTTCTCAGCCCAAAGCACTTCTCTAAATCTGGCCCAATGAACAAACATAAGTTTAGGAGTAATTCCTTCTTGGTCAGACCGAAGACGTTTTAGTACCCTATCGTACCACGAATATCTGGGGATTTTCGCATGAGATCGAGTGAGAGCAGATTTACACAATATTCTGGCATTTATCTCAGTGCTTGTACCGATTTTAGTAACACTATTATCGGAAAGGGCTTCATTTTTTGCTCTGATTTTCAATTGTTTCAACCTCTTTGTAAGTTTACCTCGAGATTTTCCAAGTGCGGCGTTAATGCTGGGTAATGGCGCTACAGAGTCGCAAACAAAATCCACACCAAATAACAGAAACCATATCACTTGAGGACTTTCAACGGCAGCAACAACTAAAATGGATAGCATATGGCACTAGAAGAGAAAATAATGACATAATCTAGATGCTGACATTCCACACGCCTTTAAACAAAAGCTTAAAAAGGAAACCCCCATCAATACAGTAAACAAGAGAAACCTATTTTCCCCTAGAATAATTTTAATAGAAAGATTCTATAAATTTCAACTCAAAGTACCACTGACTGCTCGATCTATGAATGCTGAATGTTTCCATATAAAGAAACGATTAATACCATTAGAGATGAATAGAATAGATACTACATTTGTGATTTTCCCGCTCCATTCCCCCCTCTACGGATGTGACACAAGGTTGGTTTCGAGTGAGGAGCTCAAGCGCGTGCACCTGTGCTAAGGGCAAAAATTGTCCGATCCCCGCAACCAACGTCGCACTGATATTGATATTCCACCGACTTCCTTCTTTGGTGCAATGCGGGAGGTGCTGTCGCACGATTGGAATCCCCAAGACCAAGCATTTCTCATTTATTTGTTGTGTTATGCCCGAAACATAATTGAAAAACAAAATGTAGCTTGTCCACCGAAAGGCAGTTGACAGATATTAAGCTTAGTATTTACTTGCCGTCCTACGCAAGAAGCATGTGACACAATGTGGAGAGGTCGGATGAGGTATTACTACCTATTCCAACTCTTTAGTGCAATGAGGGAGGTACTGCTGCGAGCAACTGTTCCCCGAGATCGGGCACCTTTCGATAATATTTTCAGTTGCGTTCTGCAATCTGCAATCTGACAGAGGAGCAATTGAGAAATAACATTTTGTTTGTCCACTCGGGGACAGATACTACACTTTGATCGCAGCCAAGGAGTGAATAGAAACGTAACTCGTGTAACATAAATGCCGTATTTTTCCTTACTTAAGTAAACGGATAATATTAGCGTTACTATCACCATATTTAATACACTTTTCACATAGTAGCCGCTGATGTCTGATGCTGAGCACTACATAGCAACAAGTCTCTTTAATAATTCAGCAGTTCGAGGGTTCACTGTTTTCCCATAAATGTGACACTAACAGGTGCTACCATCCTGGGTCAAGATGGACCTGTGAACAACAGCATTTAAAAGGTAATTTCACACTCCTCAAAACCTCCCAATCAGAGGCCTTGCTACCAGATGTAGTTTATCGTCATACCCAGGACAATATTCAAGCTGCCTTCAGTAGGCTAAATAGTTTCGATTCTCCTTTAAATTTTTAGTTCTTTCTATTTTTCCCGTGGTTTTTCGGGGTCGTTCCCAGCGCTTCGACTAAAATAGGCGCAATTATCGACTTTTTTATCGCCTCTCATAATTTATGTCTCTTCTCCTTTGAGCGTCACTCTTTTACTCTGATCATTAAACATCGAGAATGATTTTTTTATGCCATATTTTAATTAATTACTAAATTTTAAGTAGCCTCTACGTATGAAGAATTACAAGTTATTGGTCATGGTTGAGTAAAATAACCATTTGGAGGTTTGGTTTCTGTTGTAAATAAAGTGTCTTTGATGTAAGAGGAGGGAACTTCAAAGTGGAGGCTAAGCACTGAAAAGGTTCCACTGGCGTTTGATAAATAGAGAGAAGAATTGGTCGGTCGGCCATTGGTAAATGTTTAAACGAAGAGGGAAATGTGGTGATATGTTTACACACGCATACACACGCACAAAGAAAGAAAGAAAGAAAGAAAGAAAGAAAGAAAGGAAGAAAAGAAAGAAGGAAAGAAAGAAAGTGAGGAAGATGAAGAAAGAAGGAAAGAAAGAAAGTGAGGAAGATGAAGAAAGAAGGAAAGAAAGAAAGTGAGGAAGATGAAGAAAGAAGGAAAGTAACAGAAAAATAGAAATAAGGAAAAAAGATCGAGCAGAGAGAGAGAGTGATGAACAAAATAGATGGAGACAAGAAGGAGCAAAAGAGAGGAAGATATAGAAAGAAAAGTAAAGAAAAGAAGAGAATGCGAGGCGAAAAGAAGAATGGGAGAAAAGAGTAGTTGGCAGAGAAAGAGAAAGGAATAAAAGGAGAAAGACAGAAAGAGAAAGAGATGGAAACATCGGAGAAAGAAAGAAAGAAGAGTAGAAATAGATAAAGTGAAAGATATGTGTAGAAAGAAAGAAAGAAAGAAAGAAAGAAAGAAAGAAAGAAAGAAAGAAACTAAAAGAAAGGAAAAGAAAAGACAGACAGAGAAAGAGAAGGGAAGAAAAGAGAGAGGCATGAAAAGAGAATGATAAATGAAAAAAGGCAGGGAAAAACAAGAGAAGGTGGGGAAAAAGACAGGAAGCAAAGAGCTAAGCAGGGAAAGGGTAGGAGAAAGAGAACGGAAGAAAAGTGAGTGACAGAGAAAGAGATAAGGAAAAATAGATAGAGAGTAAGAAAAGAGAAGGATACAGAGAAAGATAAGGGAAAAATAGTAAAAGACAGAGAGAGAGAGAGAGAGAGTCACAAAAGAACGATACAGGGAGAAATTGCACTAAAAAAACGAAAACATAGAAACGATAAAAAAGATAAAGAAAATAAGAAAGAGAGAAAGAGAAGACAAGTAAAATAGAGAATCAGAGAAAAGGAAAGAAGGAAGAGAAAAAAGAAAAGGCAATAAGGAAGAAAAGCAGAATGGAGGAAAGAAAGAAAGAAGATTTAAAAGTTGAAAACGGACACCATGAATGAAAATGAGATTTATTTGAAACACGCACACACTCACACGCTCGCACGCACACACACACACACACACACACACACACACACACACATATATACATATATATATATATATATATATATATATATATATATAGCTGTATATATAGCTGTAGGTATGCTATATTCATCGGTAAAAGTGCTCAATATTGGGTCATGTGTCTGATGTTTGCATTCAAGCATGAAACAGAGTCACCGCTCGGTGTTGAACTCACGTACACTTTTATATTTTCCTCTGTCCACACACACCACACACACACACACACACACACACATATATATATATATATATATATATATATATATATATATATATATATATATATATATATAAATAATAATTATATAATTA
This sequence comes from Acanthosepion pharaonis, assembly GCA_903632075.3. Classification (NCBI taxonomy): domain Eukaryota; kingdom Metazoa; phylum Mollusca; class Cephalopoda; order Sepiida; family Sepiidae; genus Acanthosepion; species Acanthosepion pharaonis. The sequence continues at coordinate 2,745,591 of CAHIKZ030004620.1, read as the reverse complement.
AATTGGAATGAAAAGATTAATTCCTAAAATAAATTTAAGTCGCATTGTGGATGAGTAAAAATTAATTGATAAAAATAAAACTCAATTATTTTCCATTTGTACAGATGGCAATATTCTTGTCTGCAGTAGTGGACTGGGTCTAAAAATATAGGTTGCCAGGAGAATAAAGCCCACCACCCTAACTACAATTCTATCCTTTAATTTTCATAAGAATATTTTTTTTACAAAAATACATATGGGAAAAAGGGTACAATTAAATGTTTTGTGAAAAAATGTGTCTACAAAATACTGTACATATTTTTGGTTGTAGATATCAATTGTAAATACAGAATGTTATAATTGATGTTTTTTTTTTAAATTTTAAATAATTGGTTAATATTTTTAAATAGTTTTCTGCACAATAGATGGTTCAAGAGCAGAATAAAGCGTTGCACCCAGTCCACTATATTAAGAGCAATCATTTGGATTCATTAGAAGAATCTGCCAATAATTACTTCACTATTCAATTCATGTAACAATTCCTTTTCAATGGATAGCAACCTGTATGATTCCAAATTCTCCTGAGGCACCGAATTTCTTCATTTTGTCTTTATGATCTTTATCTTAAAAATGTCCTTTTATATTGAAATTGTGTAAATGGTAGTGTTGGTTATTATTAAAACAGTTGTCTGTGTTTCTTTCTTTATTGAATTTTTATTTAATATAAAAGACCCAGTTCATTAGGGGTTCACTTATCATCGGTCAAGCTGACATCCTAGCCAGTCTGCCATTGCTTGTCTGGATCCTGTTGAGCGAAACATTACGAAATATTATATAAATTATTGCCATTATTGTTGTTCTCGATATCTAGTAAGCACATTATTGACAAATTCTTTTCAACTTGAAAATAATCAAGATGTCAACTGCTTCAAATAAAAAGTTAAGAAGGAAACCAACATAAATGCTGGAAAGAGTTTGTGTAATTTACTTTCCCGAAAAAATTGTTTTAATGAAAGGCAAAAATTGTGTTAATGGAAGTTTTTATAAATTTAGACCGAAAGTAGTACAGGCCTCTCAGTTAGTCACCAGCAAATGTTTCCTTATAAGGAAACGGCTTACCATTTGCGATAAGGAGAAGAGAAACTATTTTTTGATCCTATTCTGATGAACGAGGATGGAAGAAAAGTGTCACTGGAGTAGCACTGACTATTCGGTCAATGAATGGTCGTTTGCTTATACGGAAACGGCTAATATTACCACTGACATAGATTTTTTTATTAATAATAATAATACAGTAACAATGGCAAGATAAACTGCTTCACAGCCAATACTCTGCCCGTACCAAACAAGCTGATGTAGACAAACCCCGTACCCCTCAGTGGTTACGTAGTGCAGGGTTAAAAGCTGAAACTGAAGGTTTTATCCTTGCTACATAGGACCAATGCTTGTTAAGTAGAAATTATCAAGCACACATACTAAAATATTGTCTTAACCCAAAGTGCAGATAAATACCATGAAACAATTGACCATCTTGTATCAGGTTGCACGGTATCGGCACCCACTGAATATAAAACACGGCATGACAGAGTGGGCCAATATCTGCACTGGAAAATCTGCAACTTCTACGGAAAGGAAACTGAAAGAAATTGGTATGAACACCACCCAGAGCCAGTTACAGAGATAGGACCTGTTACAATTTTATGGGACGACACAATACACACAGACAGAACAATCAAAGCTAACCGTCCAGACATTGTTATTAGAGACCGCAAACAAAAAATGTGCCTCCTTATTGATATGGCAGTCCCAGCAGACTGCAATATATTTTTGAAGACATCAAAAAGCTATCAAAACACAAAGCCCTTGAAATCGAAATCTCAAAATGTGACACATAGGAACATCAACAATCCCTGTTGTAGTTGGAGCCCTAGAATTGGTTAGGAAAAGATTCCAGTAGACTAATTGAAGGGATTCCTGGAAGCCCATGCCTTAAAGAAATACAAAAAAATTGTTCTCACGAATATAGCCCACACCTCATGAAGGGCTTTATTTATGTAAAATATGTTATTTTTTTAATTGGTTAGTGGAAAATGTCATGATGCCATTTCTAACCTTAGGTCTCTGGGCGGGATCCGGAAAGAAATGTGTACACACAAGAAATCAAAGGAAATCATATATTTTGTTAAATAAACTTACATAGAAAGTCTTGGGGCGGTTTTGCGAACGAAAATCGGTTTCCAGGTTTGTTCCAAGTTATCAGATAATCGATGAAGCCTATAAGAACGACAAAGTTCAACTCTGAAACGGAGAAGGATGCCTGGTCCGTCTGTGTGGTTCTAGGTCGCCTTGTCGGTTGCTTCTGTTGCCCACTGACGAGAGTTGAGACTACAAAAGACGCGTGTAAGGGTCATTGTATCTTTTTCTGTAACCCCCATTGCAAACTAGGGAACGAAACAGGAAGGCTTAGAAGATTAACATGCGGTCAGTGCGAGTATTAACCTTATTGAAATATAATCTCCTTCTCTTAACTAATTACAGATGCTAGAGAATTTTAACTAGTGATAAACACAAGAGGATTAACACTAAACTATCGCTTTATCCTTATTCAGCTAGTTTGTTTTTTGGGGGGTTTTTTTTTGGGGGGTTGATGTGGGGTTTTTTTTGTTGTGTTTTTTTTTTTGTCTTTTGCAGTATCACTCCAAATTTTTCCCAATCGCAAATGACCCCCTAGCGGAGCTGTCCTGGGGCCCCATATACAATTCTCTTTAGCATTATGTTCAGAAGAGTGGGATAAAGTAGACAACATGTGCAAAAACTGCAACCTGTCTCAACTGGAAATGTCCCCGGACCGACACCATGGCCATATTGCAGTCAAAGAGTTCCTATTCTTAAACGATGAGATTCTAATCGATCACACGGTAACGGCTCTTTGGCATAGATAGATAGATAGATAGATAGATAGATAGATAGATAGATAGATAGATAGATAGATAGATAGATAGATATTTTTCTACTGTTACACCTACGATAACGCTGTGCATTTTTGGTCCTAGCTTCTGACAGTGTAGATGGTCAAGAAACCAACATTTTCAGCAACATATCCTTTCCAAGAATCTAAAAACGGCGCTTTTCGTAGTTTACAGCGGTACTGCGGACGTGTCAAATATAATTTGCAAAGTTTCTTTTTGAAGCCTTTTTAGATGTACAATGAACAGCCGTTGAGTCGACCCGTTGGAATTAATAACGATTAAACAGTGACATTACGTTGACAATAATCAGGTTTATGTGACGGACAAGGAAAATAGTCAACGGATTCAAAATATGCCAATCAAACGTTGAAATTCCTTTCTACTTGCTTTTTTTTTATATTGTTCACCAAATACAAGGTAGAGGGTTACTAAATGGTGTTGCAGTAAAGGCGTAGATGAAGAGAGCAAAAGGCACATATTATGAGGACATGTACGATAGATAACGGTTAACCTTAGACTTAAAGAGGTTAAGATTGCAGTAATCGGGAAAGCATCCTCTTGGGAGTCCTCTCCTCAGTGCAACAGGAAGACATTGCAAAATCTTCTTCTTACCAATGGGATATGAAGGGATGAATCGATTCTGTGTACGTGGACTGGCGGGTCTTAACTGTGAAGGTCTGAACTGGGAGAAACAAGGAATATACTTCGCCGGAGCATGTGGCTTGAAAGTAGCAAGAGACTAGCAACGTTTAGTCTGTGGGAAAGGAGTTGTAGGCTGGAAAACAAGGCCAAGGCTGTTCAAACGGTCTTTGTCGGGGCTGGTTGGCATCTCCAGCGCAGCCTGATGGCGTTTACAGAAGCCAAAATACAAATAAGTATTTACTTATTGCTGTAAGTAGCAATTCGCTACATAAACGTAAAGAAAATATTCCGTTCTTTTAAACAAATTGAAGTATCCAATGAAAAGGGATTATGATACAACAGCGTGGAAATTGACCGAACAAACGAAATTGGCCAACTATTAAGCGTAATAAGGTCGAGTCTTTTTCCAATGGGATGTTGCATGAATGGAGGGGCTTGAAGAGTTTTCAGCTCTAATGTCCTTTCGAAGAAGCAAACGCTTCATTCGAACTTGTGCTGCTCGCAATATGACGAACTAACGTTAAGAGTCGATGAAAAGCGACCGTAATTAATTAACAACAAGAAAAAAAAAAGCTTTATATTTCATCAAAGTTACCGCTAACCTGAACTGAACCAAGCAAATTTTTATCAACTTCGTTGACAAGTTTTCACTCATCTGCCGTATTCAGAATACTCTTAGATATTATTTATTCCGATCTTTACAGAATATTTTAAAGAAAAGAAATTCTCCGAAAGAGTGAAAAAGACACCTAAAGCGGTTCTATGATCAAAAAGGCAAAAATGTTTATATTGTTGAAAAATTTTATTGGGGTTGGGTGGAGTACCATTATCTAGTACACACGCACATATATATATGTAAAAATTTTCAGAATTAATTTGCAGAAAAATACAATATGTATAAAGAAAAAAGACAATAGGAAAACGTAATATTAAATATAAAATTAAATATAGATTCGGTTCAATAAGAGCAAATAACTTCCCTTTAATTATATAATTTAAAAACTTAAAGTATGAATATTCCGCACTCAAATATATAATTTTTTTCAATTTTCTTTTTACAAACGCTTATATATATATATATATATATATATATATATATATATATATATATATATATATATATATATATATATATATATATACTTCGGATCATCAATCGAATTCAATCTTTCCCATTTTATCAATATATTTGCACACACACACATATATATATATATATATATATATATATATATATCCTGCATATTTTATATGCCAAATATAAAAATTCAGAGCTTTGAGTAAGTCCCCAGTGAGGCCCCATCTCACTAGTTAAGTCTACTAAATTAGCAACGGTAACCTTTGCACTATACCAAGGATTATGCTGCCAGGCTTAAGAAATAACATATAAAACCTAAATAATATGGTTGTTAAGCCCAACAGAAGTCTATAGACATTAAACTATCCATCAGAATGGTGTAGGGAATGAAATTATTCAGGCGCCCATATCTCAGCACTCACGAAATCCCGTGTTGTGCTCCGAAATAACCAACACGCGTTATGACAAAGTGGTCCTGTAAACTTATTCTAAGTGTGTCTGTTACTCAATATATTGGCTTTCTGTCACAAGACGACACCTGTTGTGTGATTTTAAGGGCACTAGAAAATATATCAATGCATAGGTTTCTGAGCAGGCAAGCACACACAGACACACGTACTCATACACACACAAACACACGAGCGCGCGCGCATTCACGCACTGACACACACATATATATAGTGGATTTTGTCAGGATTGATTATGGGAGTATCAGTTTTCAATTTCTACTGCCTCTTCTTTATCAGATGGAATTTCAGTTCAACTGTCAGATTCTGTTTTCCGTTCAAATAACCGTTGTACAGAAACATACACAAATGCACACACTCTATATATATATATATATATATATATATATATATATATATATATATATATATATATATATAAGAGTAAACGAATGACACTATGGAAACGTAACTTATTATTGACGCGTTTCGTTCCGAAAAAAATCTTATTCAGGCAAATAACTTATTTAGGTTTTTGCTTTCCAACTTATTATTCATTTATGAAGAAATATACTCTTAAGGTGTGCTATATTTATGGGATAAAGTGCTCAATATCAGAGATAGAGCGTGTGTAAATATATAAGTGAACATTGAAGTCAACACTTAGAGGATACTTAGATTTTCATGCTAGATGCAATCGTCAGGCATGACGATTGCATCTAGCATGAAACAGCCTCTCGCCTCTAAGTGTTGACTTCACTGTTCACACTTTTATATATATATATATATATATATATATATATATATATATATATATATATATATATATATACACTAGCGTCCAAAACTAAGGGACAAAATTTGAAAACCTAATATTTGTTAGAAATAACAACTGTGAAAAAGCTGAAATTTTGACAACTGGTAGTCATTATCATCCATAATAACATACTAACATTTGAATCATTTGCAAAGGATAGAAAAGAATTATAACAATTATTTATTTATTTTCAAAAATAGGATCGTCCAAAAATAAGGGACAAAATTGAGAAAAACAGTGTAAACAGTATGCTATATTCAATTTTTTTTATTTCCTCTAAAGAATAAGTCTTACTTTGTCATTTGTAAACGTTGCAACAGCCGGCACCATGGCGAAACGCCAAAAACTTGATTACTCTGTGAGACAAGCTATTGTGAAGCTACACAAGGAAAAGCACACCATTAGAGAGATTTCAGAGAAAGTGAAACGTTCCAAGAATGTTGTAGGCAGGGTTGTTAAATCCTACAATGGTACTGGCAAAATAGTTAGTGCTTTTAAAACCGGCAGACCCCGCAAAACTTCGGCAAGAGAAGATCGAATAATGCAGGACCGTTTCAAGTCTTGCACAGAAATTACAAGGGTTATGAATAGTACCTCATGTGTTAATGTGTCAAGACAGACTGTTTGTAGACGACTACAAGAAATAGGGCTGTTTAATCGAACCCCAGGGAAGAAACCACTTGTTAGTTCGAAGAATAAGAAGAAGAGATTAGAGTTTGTAAACAGGTATGTAATTTGGACATATGAAAATTGGGCAAAAGTATTTTTCAGTGATGAAAGCAAGTTTAATTTATTTGGAAATGATGGAAAAAACAATGTAAAGAGACGTATTGGTGAAAGATTAAGTGCAAAATGTACTAAGAAAACTGTCAAGTTTGGGTCGGAAGCGTCATGGTATTTGGAATGTTTTCTAGCCAAGGTACAACGCCTCTTGTCCGGTTACAAACTCGTGTAAACGCGCAGATCTATAAAAACATTGTTCAAGATCATGTTGTGCCAATCATACAGAATTCATGTTTCGATAGGCCTACCTTTATGCAAGATAATGCCCCATGTCACAAGGCAAAGGTGGTAATGAGTTACCTTAGCGAGCAAGATTTGGAAATTATGGATTGGCCACCGCAAAGTCCTGACTTAAATCCAATAGAAAATCTTTGGAAGTCCTTAGGAGTGAAAGTTATGGAAAGAAATCCCACTAACACGGAGGATTTGTGGGTGAAGCTTCAAGAAGAATGGTCTAAAATTAGTATCGAGGATTGTCAAGAACTGATTCGTTCTTGTAGTCGAAGATGTGCAGCTGTCATTGAGAGCAAGGGCTCATTTACTAAATATTGATTGTACATGTGTTTTTATTGTTTTTTTGCCGTTTACATTGTTTTTCTCAATTTTGTCCCTTACTTTTGGACGTTCCAAATTTGAAAATAAATAAATAATTGTTATAATTCTTTTTCTATCCTTTGCAAATGATTCAAATGTTAGTATGTTATTATGGATGATAACGACTACCAGTTGTCAAAATTTCAGCTTTTCACAGTTGTTATTTCTAACAAATATTAGGTTTTCAAATTTTGTCCCTTAGTTTTGGACGCTACTGTATATATCACACACACACATACACATCTCTCTCTGTTGGTATAATTGGTAGAGGAGTGCTCCTCTGTTCTTATGTTAATTGATTTTCTATCCTTTCTGTAAACTCTTTCTACTATTGTTGTTTTCTTATATAAAAGACATCAATATTTTTACCCATTGTTGTTCGACTTCTGCAGATATTATTTCCTTGTTTGCCACATTCTAATCTTCCTGTCGCCCACCCTCACAGCCGTGCCTACATCCCCAATCGACCGTGAACGTATGGACAACACCCCGCTTACTGGATCTAAAAACTAACACAACGTGGGCAGCAGGCGGAACTTGGCCAGTGACCGGTCGAACAATCTACGGGTACTCAGGGAGCGTGCGGCCAGCTACCCCTGAGTTCGGTTCAGACCGAGTGGGCGCCTCAACCCAAAGAGGAAGACGCCGGAGGTTGAGGGACGAGTGGTAGATATAAATATATATATATATATATATATATATATATATATATATAGAGAGAGAGAGAGAGAAAGAGTGAGAGAGAGACATAAACAAACAGAAAGCGACAAAGGTGGTTCTCTATGTGTTATAACACGTAGTTATCAACTTTTATTTTAAATTTTTACTACATAATGTTAGATCTATATGATTAACATTTCTCATTGAACTGAGTGCAGGAAAGAGATCAGGTTTAATATTAAATATTTGTCGTGTAAAATAAATACATTTTATTGATTAAGCCACGGACTTATTGATATACTTGCGTGAAAATTATTTGCATAAGGTGATTTTCAGGTATTATTCATGCAACATATATATATATATATATATATATATATATATATATATATATATATATATATATAGAGAGAGAGAGAGAGAGAGGGATTAAGAATTAACTCCCTATTTGATGTATGAGTGGCCAGCCAGAAGTTCTGATTTAACTCCCTGAGACTTTTCTCTTTGGGATTGATTAAAGAAGCAAGTCTACAATACCAAACCAAAACTTTGGAGAAACTTGAAGGACGAATACATGTCTTTCATACCACAAGATTTCCTGGTTAAATCAGTGGACGCCATTCTTGGGTTTTTCCAGAAGCTGGTAGCGAAATCTGGTGCTCATATCAAAGTTTAAATAAAGCCTCATGCGAAACGCTTTTCTCTCATATTCATTTCTTGTAAAGTATAAGTCACCAGACGACAGATCCTTAGACTTTTTTCTGTGGGGTCATTTGAAATCAGTTGCCTTATTAGACGCAGCCACTAAATATTGTGGACCTTAAAGGAAGAATTAAATATGAATGCTATAAAATGACATGTCCGACGTGTTAATGAATTGTTCAGGCATTGAATTGAAATGTGTTTTGAAAAAGAGGACATTTTAAACAGGACTAATAATGAAATAGACTAAACAAAATTTCCATGTGTAATTGTACTTTTAATAAATTATCTCTATGGTGCGCGACTTTTACCTCACAATATATATATATATATATATATATATATATATATATATATATATATATATATATTGTTTCAAATTTGTTATATTTATTGGGTATGAAAATGTGGTACCTATGAGAGTGAATGCTGGACAATTTGATGTGGAAATGAACTGAACACGTGTGTTGCAATGAAGTTTTAAGGAAAATGGAAACAAAAAAGGATCATTTTACTTAGAATGAAAAACAGTCGAAATCTTTGAGAGAAATGTCGAAAGAATGCTTAGAGCAATTGACACTCACAGAATATATTGTAGGCAAGAAGGGCAGAAAGAGACAGTGAGAAATCTACCTAACAAGCCTGTGGAAATGGACGTCAGATCAACGATTGAAAAGGATAGTAAAAAAGCAAACATTATAGTTATAAAGGACAGGAAGTTGTGGGAGCCATTCTCAGCCAGGTTCTGAAGGAACAAGGCACGTAACAGAAGAATTAGATAAAGTTAGGTTTAAGAAACGCCTAAAGGTACCTCACCTAATGGTACCTTACCTGATGGTACCACACTTAATGGTACTTTACCTGATGGTACCTCACCTGATGGTACCTCACTTACTGGTACCTACCTGGTGGTACCTCACCTGATGGTACCTCTCCTAATGGTACCTTACCTGATGGTGCCTCAACTAATGGTACCTCAACTAATGGTACCTTACCTAATGATACCTTACCTGATGGTACCTCACCTAATGATAGCTTACCTGATGGTACCTCACCTGATGGTACCTCACCTAATGGTACCTTACCTGATGGTACCTCTCGTAATGGTACCTTACCTAACTGTACCAACTATTGTATTTATCCCGACTGGATGCACACAGTTTAAGTTTGTCAGACTAAACTAAGTTTATTAGCTATATGCATCCGACGCACACACACGCATACACAAATAAAAATAAAGGGAGATCAGCAGTGAGACCAAAAATGGCGCCAATCTTAAAGCAATTCTCCGCCCAACCTGTGTTTTTTCATGCTTAAGTGGATAACGGAAGCAAGCACTAAAACCACAGATGAAACGCGATCATAACGGCCTTGAAGGCGAGCCTCAGCTTTCATGAAAGCAAAGTGTATTACTGTTCCCTGATCAAAAACTAATAAGAACTTGGGCTCTCAGAACATTGTACTGCTGAGCGAGAGTTCTGATATTTCAATCCACATACAAGGCGAGTAAAGATTCTAATAAATTAATAAGAATTATCTATTATCTAATAAGGTGATTTTATTTTATATTGAAATATATCTTCTAGAGGGCTCAGCTAGTATGGCCTTGTTTCAAACTGGGATAAACTTAGGAAATAAGAGAGAGAATCCGAAATAGCGATGCATTCAAATTCATCCATAGGTACAAACTTTTGCTAAGCTAATATAAAAGCGAAACCTGCTAGATTTATAAACGCTTATATGTACCTTTCTAATTATATATATATGTGTGTGTGTGCGCGCGCTTGTGAATGTGTGCATGTGTTTGTATTGACAGGTGACCGCTTTGGAATACCAGGTTCTGTAAGCTTGGATGTGGGAGTGTTGCAATAGATAATGTCTCAGAATTGTTCATCAGAGAGTTCCAAATCCTGTTCGGTTCGTTATATTCACTTATGGACAATTACCCTTGGAAAAGGTATGAATCCATCTTTTCTTTACCCAACGATGGGTCCCGACGTCGTCTAGTCTTTTTCTATAATTTTAAAGAAGTTTTTGGCTGTAGTGAGCGTCAATTTCTGACCATTCTTCTAGGCAAATCTCCCACAATTGTTCGATATTACCTGCAGTTTATTACATGTACTACTTAATTTGGACCACAGCTTTTCAATTGGGCTTTGATTAGAACTTTGACTAGGCTATTCTATAACTTGAAATTTCTTTTTCGAGTCCATTTTTTGTGTATTTACCTTGACATAAATCCAACTTTCGAACTGAGGGCAAAATTTCTTGTATCTTTCAGAGTCCATTGTATTGTCAATGCATACTATTTTTGCCATGTTTCAGCTGCAACAAAACACTCCCAATACTACTGCCATCATGTTTAATTTTTCGCATTAAATTTTACACTCCAAAGGCTGTATTTGGAGCTCGCCAGACATACCCGCTAGTTTTTCCTTCCCAAAATCTCTAGTTTGGTCTCATCCAACCATAAAACCTTCTCAGAACATTTCTAGCTTATTAATACGAGCTTTGGCATAGTTTAACCGAGTTTGTTTTGTACTTTTTCGTAAGCAGTGGCTTTTTTAGGCATTATGCCATAAAGGCTGGCATTGTTCAGATGTTGTCGCACTGTAGACATATGTACATTGATTCCGACATTGCCCAGGGAGCCTTGAAAAACAGCAGAATTCGCCTGGGCTGGCCAAATTAGATGTCTACTTTGCCCTTGCAGTTATTTTTCGTTGACAGTCATTTCTTGTTTGCGATTGCGTGTTAAAAAATGTTTTTCATTTATAAACAATATGTCGCTCGGTGGGGACGTGCACACCCAATCGTTTTCATAATCTTTTTGTAGCCATTCTTCATCATTATCGGCTTCAACTATGCGATTTTTAAAGATTCAGAAAGTTCTTTTGATCTTTGCACATTTTTACACATGCACAAAAATGATTTCCACTGGCAAAACCGAGTAAAACAAAAATAGAGTGTGTAAATGGAAGGGTTCACTTACTTTGGGACATTTTCATTTTTTAATTTTTACTTAATATTTTTATTCCAACTTGATAAGAAATTTTGAAAGTGGTTTTAATTCCTTTAATAAAGGTTTTTCTTAATGAATATGTAGTTTAAGTTTTGTGAATTATCCGGAAAAAAGAGACAATTTTCTTTTTTTTGTAATATTATCTTAGAGGTCCACTTACATTTTACAGCAGTGTGTGTGTGTGTGTGTGTGTGTGTGTGTGTGTGTGTGTGTGAGCAACATTATTTACGCTGCCGGGAGTGTCTACTAGAGAGAGCTGAGCAATTACCCTATCTCAGTATAGTGGACGCTTATGATGACGTAGTGAAAATAGTTTCTACTTATGATTGAAATTATATTTTTTCGCACAGAAACAAATGGGTAGTAATTTTGTTATTGCATTTTACTTGTAAAATATTTAAAAAAAAACGTCATGATGTCATGGGGCAAATAATAATAATAATGATAAATGCTCTGGTGCTACACTAGGCCCCGATGGCTACCAATCGTAGTTGTTTTCTGTTGGTGATTAGGAAGTAAACTCTTCACCTTCTGCTATATGCCGTGACACTTCAGGACGTTGGCGATCATGGCTCTCCACAATTTACTATCCTTTGTAGCTCTTAATGACATTTGTCTTTTTGCCATCTCTCTCAAAACTTGCTCCACCATCCATTCGCTCAAGCTTAACAAATACTGTACAGTATTTACAATTATTCGGGGTGTTATCCTCATCTTCATTGTTATATTCACAACGTTTCGGTCGTTGTACCCTCCGGCCTTCTTCAGATGATTGAGATTTCAAACCGAACCTTTTATTTCGTCTACCGGGGTAGATTGTTCTAGTTCCACGTGTCATGCCTCTTCCGGGCGTCTCAGTTATTTCCCTTTAACTCAACTCTCCAAGTTTTGGCTCACCACTGCTGTGGCCTGGTATTGAACTCACAATTCTTTGGGTCTAGTCACTGGATCTAACCAACGTCTTTGTCCCCTGGACTATGTGCCCTTTCGACCATATCCGATGACGATGATTGCCAAGGCTTACAGCATTGTTGTTGGCACTGTTGCAATCCTATCTTTGCCTTTCCGCTATTTTAGACAAATAAATACTACTATTGCTGCTGTTAATGCCAATAATAAAAAATTCTGGGGAAAAAAACGGGCACTTGCTCATATAATCAGAAAGAGGTAGCTGAAATTTCTGGGAAATATAAGATGAAGGGAAGACCAATGTCGATGTGGTTCTACAGAAGGATGCTGAGTATACCATGCATGGAGTGCGTAAGCAACGAAGTCGTATTAAACGAAATGGAAGCAAAAAGGACACTGATACACACAATCAGAAAGAGACAGATGAAATTTCTGAGAAATTTAATGAGGGAGGAGGAGAGCTTGGAAAATTTGACACTCATAGAACATGTCAATAAAATTGATGCGGGCTGACACCTACCTGGTGAGCTTATGAGAATAAATGGCGGAAAGTGGGTGGATGCTTGGCAAAGAGACAAACATTGCTTAGAGCTACAACAGATAGGAGATTGTGGAGAGACATGGTTGCATACTTCTAGTACATAGAAGAAGAAGAAGAAGAAGAAGAAGAAGAAGAAGAAGAAGAAGAAGAAGAAGAAGAAGCAGGAGGGGAGAGGCAGAAGAAGAAGAAGAAGAAGAAGAAGAAGATGATTATGATGATGATGATGATGACCGATTCTCGTTACTATTGAGTCGAGTTTTAAGTGTCACATTGAGATTCACTCTTTACTATTGGATCTCTGTAGTTGCTAACACACTTGCGTGTGTGCGCTTCTTAAGGGTCCAATCCTACATAACGCCCCCCCTGCCACATTCCTTTTTTTTTTTCTTTTCTTCTTCCCCACTTCCTTCCCCTTCAGTCTTGACCAATGGCTCCACTCATTATTTTTCTTCGCCCGAACAGCATTTTGAGAGCTTATTGCTAAACTTGACGTAGACGAATTTCCTATTGTCCGCTTTTTTGCTCTCTTCTCTCTCTCTCTCTCTCTCTCTCTCTCTCTCTCTCTTTTCTCTTTCTCACTCACTCACTCTCTCTTTCTTTCTTTCTTTCTCTCCCTTTCTCTCTCTCTTACTCACTCAATCTCTCCTTCTTTCTCTCTCTCTTTCTTTCTCTCTCACTCACTCAATCTCTTTCTTTCTCTCTTTCTCTTTCTCTCTTTCTCACCCTCTCTCATACGTGTGAATAATATTCTTCCTCGCTTGAACACTGCATCGAGAAAGGCATTCTATTGTTAACTTCGTCAACAGACAGAAGACATTCGTGCTTTTTTGTCTCAAAGAAGCTTGATGTGAAACTTTGGAAGATTTAAGCCTTGGTAGCATTTTCACTCAGAAAAGGAGAGAAAAATATTGCTTTACAAAATTACAAGCATTTATTTATGCATCAGCTGTACCATTCTTTTAAAATCGATAACGAAATATATACATTGTTTTTACAAATTTGGATTTTATCTAACATTGTTTTTAGTACAGTTATTATTCCTTTAATTGTTTATTACGTTTAATAATAATAATAATAATTATCATTATTATTATTATTATTATTATTATTATTTCTTTGGTGATTTTGCATTTTATTCACATTCTTTTTCAAAGGAAATTAGATTTTTTTTTAATATCTAATATTTTAATTAAAAATTAATCATAAACAGAAAAAATAAAAAAAATAATTTTAATGTCCAAATTTTTAGTGTTCATCTAAATAAAACAAAAAAATCAACGGGACAACTTAAGACAATAAAGAGTTTAATACATCGATGGAAATCTGAAATTTCTTATAGCAAAAAAAAAAAAAAAAAAAAAAAAACACCTAACTATTTTACTGGTGAAAAATATTCATTTTTCGTACAGTGGCATATAAATGACTTATCTACCATTTGCTTAAATTAAAAATTTATCAATGAAACTTATATTCCAAAAGATATACACTTTTATTATAGGTCCTTCCTACAGTTTGGCTGCTACTGTTGATAACATCCATACGATTACACCTACTACTACTACTACTACTACTACTTGAAGTAATTACTTGATTTTTGGCTCCTGACAACAACTGGTTTAAAGTACTATTGCGACTTTGAAATCACAGCATCCCGTGTGTTTCTCGTCTTCATCTTCTTCGGCTCGGCATCCTCAATTTTTCTACCATCTTTATTTTATTCCTTCTGTTACTTTAGTTTTTTTCCTTTTTGTAAATATTTTTTTTTTATCATACATACAGACATATACACATATATATACACATACATATACACATATATATATATACACATACACACGTTCAGATTTAATCCTGTGTTTAGTTCACTTCTCCTCTGTCAGTCTAGCTGTTTCGCTCGGACAGAGGTACAAAAAAAAATCGTCTTTATTACCATTCCAATTTTTTGTGTCTCTTCAACAACACAAAACAAAAAGAAAACGATCCCATCATCCACACACCTACATATGCACAAAGACAAAATTACAAATATTATAAGAGAATTCACTAACCCAGAAAAGTACCCTTTGAAGAAAAATCTTTAGGTACATATTACAAATATGAAAATATCTTGTGAATAAGCCAGCAGAACATCTAAAAAGAAAAAGACAAGTGTAATAAAAAAAATTACAAAAACATACGCAAAGTATAATTAAGTAAAAAATAAATAAATACATAAAAAATTTTAAAAAAGAAAAAGAAAGAATATATATATATATATATATATATATATATATATTTATATATTATATATATATATATATATATATATATATATATATATGTATATACACTGGTCGGTTGCTGAAAAATATTTGGAAACAATAAAAAAATAAAAATAAAAAAAAAAAAACAAGTGACAAACATCATTTTTGGAAAAACACTTGCACTCAAAAATGGAATTTCAGATGATGTTAACTTTATTTTTCTTACTTGGGATAACAATGAACGCTGGAAAAGTAGGTAAGTGAAAAAAAAAATTAAATTATTCTCTAAATTTTTAAATCGAAATCTTTCAGTTATTATTCGTGAAATTTTTTTTCGCTTTCTCTTCAGTGCAATTCTTTACCGGGTCATTCCATATGACTTCCAGTTAAAATCTATTCTATGCATTCTAATTGCACAAATTCTAATATCGTTATTATTATTATTATTATTATTATTATTATTATTATTATTATTATTATTATTATTAGGTCTTTAGCGTCAAATCTTTCTATGTGAATTTTATAGTCGCTACAGAATGTGACACAAGGTCAAGGCTTAAAGTAGGTTTAACGGCAATACCGTGGAAAAAATTGCACGAGCTCCCACGACATCTCTTCTCGAGGAGGCTTCATGCGTAGGGCAATGACCCCAGCCACCCTCCCGAAAGTGAGGCACCTCCTGGGGGTGGGATGCCCCCTTTTGGGCCTGTGCCCCAAATTACTTTGAAACTACCCCAGCCGAACACCGGTCGTTTTATTTCTTTTATGCTTTTTTTTTTTTTTTTTGGTAGTTACTATTTTTATTTTTTTATTTATTTATTTTGCTTCTTTTTTTTTCTTTTTTTTTTTTTGGCTTTTGATAACAAATTTCCATAGTTTTCTCTCCGCCACCTTCCGACCAGGTTGATAATCGGTGTAACAGTATTTGATGTTTGTAATACCTTGATACTTAGATAGTCATGTGAGAATGGTTTGGCCATGTGCGCATTCACCTAAACTCCTCTGTCAACCACTGTGCCTTAACACTGAGATCATGAAATCAAGATATCCGTCGATGGAATTAGGTAAAGGGCAAAGAAAAGGCAGGTTTCATGCCTTTTTCTAAGAGCATTATTGCATAAGAAGCACAAGCAACCTTAGCCGAATTTCAAACATTTACATTTGCAAGGCGTTTCGCTTTTTTTGCTTTCGATGAATTTCCTTAAAAGCACAATGCAAAAATAAGTTTTCCTCTTTGTCAATTCAACATATATATATATATATATATATATATATATATATATATATATATATATATATATATATCCAAAAATTTCGCTTGAAGATGAAACAGAGCTTGATACTTTAATTTAATTTAAATCTAATAATTTTATTGAAGTTTTCAACTCTTTTTTTTGAAACATGAGAACTCTTATGTAGCGAAGGAATCATATTTTTTAAAAATAATTATAAATATATATATATATGTGTGTGTGTGTGTGTGTGTGTGTGTGTGTGTGTGTGTGTGTGTGTGTGTGTGTGTGTGTGTGAGGTGTCGTCCACATATATATCAAAAGGTGTCTTCCACCATATATATATATATATATATATATATATATATGGTGGAAGTCTTACTGTGCTACTACGGTGACACTGATGTTACCATATGATGGAAGACACCCTTAATATATATGCGGACGGGATAGATAGATAGATAGATAGATAGATAGATAGATAGATAGATAGATAGATAGATAGATATATGAAAGGTGTTTTCCAAATCATTTGATTCGTGTTGTGAGGCTCATTCAATGTGAGTGTCCCATGTGGAGGGGCTTGTGCTACTATAACCTGCAACGGTAATATGTCAGCTTGGGCGGTGTATGACACTAGTGTGTGGTGCCTCTGCTTATTTCATCCATAAATCACCCTCTCCATCTAAATTCATATCGCTATTGTTGAAACCAGTTAATGACGCAAGTCAGTGAATCTACGTTTGCTCCTCATTCGATGCTTTATACGTGTGACCTTAAGCAAGCATTAAATTCTTTCAAGTTAGATAAATAGACAGACATAGGCTGACATAGATAGAAAGATGTATTTAAGTATAATTATATTTGTGAGACGAACCTTCCTGATGTCTGAGGTAGTTGCCTATTTCCTACTTGGTCCAAGGACTAATGTCCACGCTCTGGTCATAGGCCTTTGTATGATGAGGATTAAAAACACTTACAGACTCTCTTCGTTTAGAAGATCAGCTTAATACAAATTTCCTCATCTCCATTTGCCTTTGTCCTGCAGTATATATATATATATATATATATATATATATATATATATATATATATTTACACACATACACACACACATATATGAGGGTGTACATGTATGTGTGTGTTAGCGCGTGACATCTCGTAACCTGTCCTGTATGCAAGTTGGTCCAATCTCGAATGTTTACTGAAACACACATAAACCTCTCTGTCCACAAAATGATCCAATGTCGACAAAATATTTCTTTCTCATAAAAATTATACTTAAAAAACAGTAACAACAACAACAACAATAATAATAATAATAATACACGTTTAATTTTTTTTATCGCAAATACAGTCGTTGACCTTTGCCCTGTTCCCTAAAACGATATTAATAATTCGTCAGTCTTACACTACAACTACGGCGATACGAACGTTACCATTTTCTCTATTTCTTGAAAAGATATTTTAGGTCTAACATGATCTTCCAAATCTTGCTACATAACTACCTCCGTACTTTCACTTTATATTCGAATAATAATAATAATAATAACAATAATAGTGATAGGGATATTAGTAAACAGAATAAAACCTGCCGGGTTATGGATTTCGCTGTTACGGTAGACCACACAATAGAAAAGAAAAATAAGTACTTCGATTTTTGCAGAGAATTGAGAGAGTTGAGAAATATTAATTTGTCAGTAGTGCTAGTCATTATCAGAGAACTAAGGGCAATTCCTAAAAGGCCGGGGCGGGGGAATCGAAGTCGCTGTAAATTAAGGGAAGATTTGGAACCATTCAGGTGACAGTGTTACGGAAAACATTTAGAATATTAAGAAGCGTGCCTGAGCATTGAGGAAACTTGCTGTCACTTGATCCCCAGTATAAGTCATCTGCTACTGGCAGGAGCACTCAATGAATAAAGATTAAGAAGAATAAAAAGAAGGTAAAATTAGAGGAAATGGAAATCCGAAGGTAGGTTGAGGCTGAAGAGGCTGCGCTATGCTGAGACAAGTAAAAATAATGAAAAGATAAATGGAGATTTGATAAAAACTTTCTGTAATTTTGCCCTCATCTACAATCCATAAATAGCTGACAGGAACATGAATAATAATAATAATAATAATAATAATAATAATAATAATAATAATAATAAATCAGGCTCTTGCTTGAGAGCTGAGAAATGCGGGTAATTCTTCACAGCTAGGACCCACTAGTCCACGAATAAATGCATCGACTCATCCTCATTCCTTTCATATTTCATTGATGAGAAGGAAGTTCCACTCAGACAGCTTCTTCCCCAGAACTGTTGCATCGTGGTAATGGCTACAATCTTAACCTCTTCAAGTCTAGGATCAACCGTTTTATCCTATATATCATCATAATATTGCACGACCTTACAACAGCCTCATTTAGTAAAGCACTACTTTGAGTGGCTCTTAGGCCTTATATTGGGTGATCAATAGTAGAAGTAAACAAATAAGTAAAAGTTAGAGCTGTGCCAATAACACACAGTGCATTTGAAATCATGTAAAAAATAAATAGATTCGGAACTGAATGAATTAGAAATTCGAGAAAATGCCCAAAACACGGCGGTGATGTGCATGTGGGGTCTGCAATGCTATTGGGGAAGGTGCTGTAGATTTTAGACTTGCTGTCACTCATTCTTCGGTGATAAACGCCACTCATTTAGTGCGAATATGACAACTGACTTAACATCAACATGACCTCTGCGAGGTCATAGATTCTATCATGTCCTAAACAATACTACATCTATCCCATAATACTTCTTACATATGCATGCATGCAGGATGTTTCAAAAAATTTCTACACATTTTGAAGCTTTCTCAATAAATAATTAAAGCAACTAAAACCAATTATATATAATTTAAATAATGCATATGAAAACAGTATTTATTATAAGTGAATGCGCTTGAGATTTTGCCATTGCATGTTTTCAAATTGATGTCCGTTCTAATCCAGACGTTGCTAGCAACGCAACACAGTGGAATCACAAACAGCAATCAACATTTCCATAGGTTTCTTGGACTACTTTGAAAAGTTTCCATCAGCTTTTCTTGCTTCACAGGACGTGGTCGATATCCGTGGTCTTCCGCAACAGCTTTTAGACACATCGTGTACAGTACAGTCACCTTCAAACTTAAGTCGCGTGGATATAGATCTGAATAAATCTCTCTTCTATGTCGTCTTTGAATTCCAACTCGTATTTCTAGTAACATTTCAGGATTAATTTTCGTTGTCCAAAGCTAAGCCTGGATGACATTTAGTAATACTAACGTGTAAATCTGAAAAGAAAGCAAATCGACTTGAGCTAAACGCTATAAAAGTGTATATACATTTTTGAGATGCCCTGTATTGCAAATACAAGATGTAAACTCTAGCTTAGGACAGATGGTAACTCGTTGTTGCGTAAGATCCAGTCAGCGGCCTATGTAGATCATTAGTGAGTAAGGTAGTCATTTGTTATCTTATATTTTGGGGCTTATACCAAAAGTTAGCTACATTTAGTAAATTGTGGCTTTTCAAAGATAGAGATCATAATAATGAATTCAGTGCTGAGGTTGAGTTATTGAAAACCTTACTTTTTCGTTTTTCTTTTCTATTTGTAAGAAGTAAAGAAAAAAGTCTTAAAAAACACTAAAGAACTGTAGTGACTTAAACGGAAACGGAATGGAATCGAGTCAAATACGAGGATTGAATTGTTTTTCGGTCATCAATTATTAATCAGTTTTCAGTAACGTGAAAATGCACAAACTCACACGCACGTGGTTGGGGGAATGGGGGAGACAGAACAAGAGGCCCAGCCAGAATTGCACATGCTCGCTAACCTTGCAAAATAAGAAGCGTAACAATATTTGATTTCACTTGTGCAGATAAAAATATTTGTCTACATCTATAAATATACTTTTCATGAATACAAATAAGAAATCTGGAATTTCGTGAATCGGCTTTCA
>CAHIKZ030004620.1:2637500-2722500 GCA_903632075.3 Acanthosepion pharaonis | reverse complement strand
CTATTTTGTATTGAGCACTTTTTAAAAAAATAAATGCTACGAACAGTAGATTTTACTCCATCTGTTCTTTCTCTCATTAGGATATAGATATATATATATATATATATATAAACATGTATGTATGTATGTGTGTGTGCTTGTGTGTATGTGTGTTCGTGCGTGTGTGTGTGTATGCGTGTGTGTGTCAAAATTCGGTTATAACTCAGAATATGTCTGTAAAAAGACATGAATAAATACAAAAGACACATTGGCTAAGGAAAGCTTTCCTTTTGTCTTTATTCATGCACACACACACACACACACATATATATATATATATATTTCCTATTTCACTCATAAAGTTTGGATCAACCCGTGATATGATTTTCATGCACTTTCAAACAGAGCCGTACGCTATGCTCACCTTCCCAGACTTATAACGTCAATGTTCCCATTCCTGACAACTGTGAAATTCGAAACGGCTTATAGCCGGAATCCTTGTGATATTAAATATTAAAACTGTCACACAAAAAGAGCTCAGTGTATTTATTATTAGCAAATAACTAGTACACAATAAAATCCCAAATAACCTCATATAGGGAATAGGCTTATTTCAATCGACGAAAAATTCGACGGTCTTATTCAACCCCGGTATAGACTCTGTATCGGGGTTGAATAAGAATGACAAATTTTTCGTCGGTTGAAATAAGCCTATTACCCATATGAAGTCATTTTGGATTTTATTGTGTACTAATATATATATATATATATATATATATATATATATATATATATATGTACATATATATTGCTATTGAGTATCTTTCGCCTAAAAATATAGCATGCATTAAAGAGCATGGAACACTGTCTTTAATATTTTCTTAAAGATCATTTTCTGCCTATATATATATATATATATATATATATATATATATATATATATATATTATTTCAGACTGTTGTCCTAATCTTTATTGCCATATTCACGACGTTTCGGCAGTTGTACGCTCCGGCTTTTTTCAGGTGACTGGAATTTTCGTGAATATGGCAATAAAGATGAGGGCAACAATCCGAACAATGTAAATAATTAAAATACCTCATCTCAGAATTATATATATATATATATATATATATATATATATATATATATATATATATATATATATATATATCTTCTTTTTTCATTTTCACTTCTTTTTTATATTCATTTTCATTTTGTATTGTCCCTCATCTTTTTCTTTTCTGATCTCTATTTACTATTTGTCTCTTGGTTTTACATTCGACCTTTTTAAAACACAGCAGACGACATTTTCTTCCCATTTTGATTGCAAGACATTTTTCTGATGTTCTCATTTCGCCTCTTTTTAGTTCCCCCATCACAAAAGATCATTTCCTGTCCATTCTTCTTGTTTTTATAAACTTTACACATTTTCTTCTATTCTCTTTTCATTTCTTTTTGTGTTTGCTTTACAATTCATGTCTCTCTCTCTCTCTCACTCTCACTCTCTCTCTCTCTCTCTCACACTCTCTTTCTCTCTCTCTCTCTCACTCTCTCTCTCTCTCTCTCTCTCACACTCTCTTTCTCTCACTCTCTCTCTCTCTCTCTCTTTCTTTTTTTTACCTAAATTTTATTTTTATTTTTCAGTTTTTGTTTCATTCTTTATTATCATTGCTTAATCTTGCATTCTTTCTTTCTTTCTTTCTTTCTTTCTTTCTTTCCTTCCTTCCTTTCCTTTTCTTTCTTTCTCTCTTTTCTTTCTATTTCCTTTCTTTCTTTCCTTTTCTCTATCTTTCTTTCTTTTTTCTTTCTTTCTTTCTTTCTTTCTTTCTTTCTTTCTTTCCTTCCTTCCTTCCTTTCCTTTCCTTTCTTTCTCTCTTTTCTTTCTTTCTATTTCCTTTCTTTCTTTCCTTTTCTCTATCTTTCTTTCTTTTTTCTTTCTTTCTTTCTTTCTTTCTTTCTTTCTTTCTTTCTCTTTAATTTCGGTTCTTTCCTTTTTCTATCTTTGTTCTTCTTTTTTTCTTTCATTTTTTCTTATCATTCTTTCCTTTGTTCTTTCTATTTAAATTTCTCTTTTCTCTTTTTTTTACGTCGTTAATTTCGTTCTTCTTTATTCTTTCTTTCTTTCTTTCTTTTCATTTTCCCTCATTGACCTTTAATCTTTTTTTCTTTTTATTTTCATTCTTATCTTTTTATAATACTGTAAATTGCTTTGTCGTTGGTGCATATATTTTATAATCTTGTAAATGTTTAATTATATTTGTAAATTAATATTCTAATAAATAAATAATGCCTACACTTTTGCTGTCAATTTTCGCGAAAAATTTATAAATCCAGTTTTATATGTTTGTTTGTTGTTTTTTTTTTCCGTTGTCTATGTTTGAGTTTTAATAAAATTTTCTATATAGCTTTTTAAAACAATAAAAATTACCGAAGGAATAAACAGTAAAGAAAAAAACACGTTTATTTGACATTTTAGTTTTTGTTTCGTTTTGGGTTTTTTGCGCGTACGTTTGTTAAACTTTGCCTCTTCTTTGTGTTCCGCTTCTGTGTTTCGACTGTAGAATTTGCTATTTGGATTGTTTCGTTCTTTATTCAGCACGCATTTCTCGATTCAACGTACCCCATATTTTCACAATAACATTTTATTGCCCTCAACAATGACATGACAACGATATCATACAAGAATCAGATTTGACTAAATATACAGTATTGCTGTCACATCGGCAATGTAGTTGCTCAATTCTGATGTTCCAGTCTTGATATAGTTAAATGTTTGGATGTGGTTTTAACAGACAACGAAGAAAATGAAACAAAAATCTTAAAACTCTTTGGAAAATCGGAAGAAGCATTCCAAAAAGTAACCAAATTATTAAAAGTAAAATATGGAAACAATGACAAGAATGCTGAACTGCTGCGTAATATCCATCTTCCTATATGGCTCTTTTGCAGGTTATTTAAAGCCAGAAAATATTTTTGGCTTGTAAGAATTTGGGGGGAGTTATGGGAGATAATAAGCATTTACTGATACAAGTTTTCTACTATTTGACACATAACTGGGCGAGAAGAGGTATATTCATATCTTTCTCATAATTATTTGCGCTTAAGTGAATATAATGGACCCGGCTGGAATTGAAACTCCATTACACCACCCGCACATCCATACTGGTATTCACCCATCTATGTTCTAAGCAGACCCAACGTTGCTTACCTTCGGTGATTGTACGAGAACATATGAGCAACGAGGAAAATGTTATCAGAAAGGACACTTGATGTCAGAATCAGAAATTGACAGTTGGAATTTCTGAGACACAAAATGAGGAAAGTAGGTTTTGAAAATTTGACACACACATGACTTATTTACGATAAGAGCGGCAGAGAGAAACAGCGTAAATTGATGGCAGAACAGGGACTAGGAAGGAGAGCAAGGGGACATACAGTGATTAAAGCTACAGGTTGCAGGAAGTTGTGGAGAGACATGATCGCTAGCTCCATGAAGGGAAAAGAAGTAGATATTTTCTTACTTTTTTCTCATTTTCCTTATCAACTTTTAAAACATTTTTCTTAAATTATCTTATAATTCAAGTATTATTTAACCTGCAACCTACCTTGACAATAGCAGACATTTTAGGCTTTAACATTTACAGTACGTGGCTGCAACGTTAAAACTACAAACGACAGCTTATTTTCTTTTCTATGATAACAGCTTACAAATTAAGATATTCTAAGTAGGAAAAAACAAAAACAGAAGAAAGGTTTATTTGTTTCTTTGACTGGTCTGTTAGCTGACTGGGATTTGAGGATTTTCTTTCTGGCTGGAAAGCACGGAACTACTTAAATTGACTTGTCCACTCTTGTTCAAAAAAAATTAGATAACATTGGGGGTGGGAAATTATTTTTTATAGATTAGTATTAGTAATAGACTTTCTCCCTCAGAATCGAAAGATGATTTTTTTATCATTTTAGAAGGGCGGGTCCTTTTGAAAATATAAATAATGACGTCATTGCTAACTGCGTACTACTCGTGTTGTCCTTTTCCCACAGTTCGTATTAGTTATACAGTTATCAATGACGTAAGCACAGTTTCAAAATTGGTATTTGTAAATAAAAACAAATTTAATACTATATTGCTATTATGAACAGAACTCCTAAAATGATAAGAAAAAATGCTCCACCATCGATTCACTGAAGCTCGCCAGTTAGGTTATGCGTTGCTCCCCTCTGTCTCGCTTACCTTCAATCTGTCCTGTGAGTATCAAATTTTCCAAGCCGTCGTTCCTCATCATATGCTTTAAATATTTCAACTGTCTCTTCCTGATGTTAACTATACGTGTCTTTTTTTCTCTATTTCGGAGATGAGGTATTGTAATTATTTACTTTATTTACATTGTTCGGACTTTTGTCCTCATCTTTATTGTCATGTTCACGACGTTTCGGCCGTTATACACTCCGGCCTTCTTCAGGTGATTGGAATAACTGAGAAATTCCAAACAACTGAAGAAGGCCGGAGCCTACAACGACCGAAACGTTGTGAAAATCACAATAAAGATGAGGATAAAAATCTGAACAATGTAAATAAGTGTCCTTTTATTGCCATTGTCCTTAGATCTTCATCGTTACTCACATATTTAGTCCATGGTATTTTTTTCAAAGTTCCTCTATATAAACCCATTTCTCTTGCTTCAAGTCTGTTCTTCATCTGTGAGGAGATTGTTTAGTATTCACTATCATATATGAGGACGGATATTATATAACAGTACTTCTTTTTTTGTTTCTAACGATATGTTCCTGTTTCTTAATACTTGGCTTAGCTTCTGGAAGGCATCTTTCGCTATCCCAATGTACCTTCGGATTTCCGTATCTCAGTTTCCATCCTTTGTTAAAATGCTTCCTAGATATTTAAATTTTCGAGCTTGTTTAATTTCGGTATCCCCGATTTGTAATTTACATGTTGGGCTGTCCCTTTTGCTAACATCTATGCATTCTGTCTTCTTGAGTTCAATCTTCAGTCCAATCCTTTCCTTTTATTTCGCGCTAATACACTCAGTTTTTTGAAGCCATCTTTCGCTATCCCAATAGGCCTTCGGATTTTAGTGTCGCACAATGCCTCCTCTGTTAAAACACTTCCCAGATATTTCAATGTTTGTACCCCTTTGAGTTTGGTATCCCCAATTTGTAATTTGCATGTTGGACTGTCCCTTTTGCTAACAACCTTACATTCAGTCTTCTTGCAATCAGATGTTTAATTCTTTCTTTTCGCTTTCCTTCATTACCTTCTGAAAAAGCCCTTGTAGTTTCCTTTCTGTGTTTGCTATCAATACTGTGTCATCTGCATATCTTATGTTGTTAAGATTGTGGTCGCCAATAATGAAACATGGTAGAACTTCTAATTCTCCAAGAATCGCCTCGTTGCATAGGTTAAAAAAGGTCTGGCGAGAAGAGGCATTCTTGTCTCATACCTCTTTTTATTAGCGCATATTTACTGAACTCATTTTCTATCCGTATGCAGATGGTTTGCTGTCATCTAGGTTCTAAATTATTCTAATATCTTTCCCATATATCTCAAGGTTAACTAGCAGTTCCTTGGGACGTACTTTATCAAATGCTTTTGCATAATCTATAAAACACAGCTACGCCTCCTTCTGCAATTTAATTGCTCTTTATGATATCAGTCTGAGCAAACAACTTGCTTATTTTTTTTACCAAACCAGATAAGCGTATACCAGGGACAAGCATGAAAGCCAAATGTGCGCTACGGCTACGTGGTGATCTCCTTCTTCTTCTTCTTCTTCTTTTAAATGTCTTGTCCCTTCAAGACGTTGGCGATCATGACTTTTCACAATTTCCTGTCCTTAATAAATGGTGTCTTTTTGTTATCTTTCCTAAACACTGTTCCGCCATCCATTTATACAAGCTCGCTGGGTAGGTTATGCGTTGTTTCCTCTATCCCTCTTGCCTTCAATTTGTCCTGTTAGTTTCAAATATACCAAGTGAGTGTCTAATTTTATAAGCCCTCTTTCCTCATTATAATGCCCTAGAAATTTCAACTGTTTCTTTCTGGTGTTAAGTATAAGTTTCCTTTTTGTTTCAAATTTCTCGAAAACTTCGTTGTTGCTCACATGTTTCGTTCATAGTATTCTCAACATCTTTCTCTAGAAACACATTTCTGTTGCTTCAATCCTGGCGAGGATATTGTTTATAAGCTTTCATGTCTAATCAATGTGCTAATCTTCTTTGTCAGTCCCTTCAGGACGTCGCCGATCACAGCTCTTCGCTTCTAATGCTCTAAGTAACTTTGACATTTTGCTGCCCCTCTTTCTGTTTGTTCTGCTATCAATTGATATGTCAGCCTACTTCTTTTGCCATCAAAACGCCATATAAGAAATTCTCTAGACACTTTTTCCTCGGAAAATTAGACTCTTTTTGATTGTAAGTATAAGTTTTCCTTTTAGTTCTTATTTTCGTTAATATTTCCATCGTTGCTTACGAATTGTGGAATTCTCAACATCCTTCTGTAGAACCCAATTTATTCCGCTTCTTGTATATCTGTGAATAAATTGTCCATTATCCACCGCCATATTGGATTAATACGCAGCAGTTCAACACACTTTTCTTTGTTACCAAAGATATTTTCCTTTCCTATTCCGATATGACTTCGGCTTTCAGTGTCACATTTTTTCTATGTACTGTGTCCCTTCCGGACGCTGGCGGTCATGGGTCTCCACAATTTCCTATAACGTGTAGTACTATCCTTCACTACAGATGTTCTACCATCCATTTACAGGAGCTTGTTAGGATATTATACGCTGTTTACTTCTGCTTCTCTTACCTTCAGTAAGTACTGTGAGTGTCAAATTCCTCTTTCCACATTATATGCCCAAGGAATCTCAACTGCCTCGTTGATCACATCTTCCGTCCATGGCATTCTCAGTTTCCGTCTGTAGAACCACATCTCTGTTACCTCAAGTCTCATTTTCATCTGTGATGAAATTGTCGCGTATTCATAGCAGTTCAACACTCTTTGCTTTGTTTTTAATGGCGTTTTCATGTTTCTTAATACTTTACTTAGTTTTTAAAGGCATTCTTTTGTTATTTTAATGCTGCTTCGGATTCCTGTGTCACATTTTCTGTTAAAACACTAACCAGATGTTTAAAATTCTATATTTGCTAGATTTAAACATCAACTCGTCGCTCAAATTTTGGGTTGTTTTTCTTGCTTACAACCATGCATTATGTCTGTTTATAATTGATGGTTAGTCCTTTCTTCTCGCTTTCATTGTCTTGGGTGTCCTGTAGTTTTTCTTTTTCTGTGATATCTCATAATGTTTGAAGTTGTTCTACCCCCAACAAGCAGACCCCCCCCCCCAGCAGAATACACAGACAGGCAAATGTCAGTGCCTGCTTGATTTTAACGACACTTATATGTAACTCACATCTTAGTTTGTATCTTCAGCTGACAATCATGAATTCTGTCTCCTTACAGTTAATAGTCCTTTCTTCTTACTTTAATTAAACTTCCCTTTTTATTGCAGCTTTTTTCTTTTCTTCTTTTTCCTTCCTCTTTTCCTCATTTCCACAAGTAGGACGCCATCTTAATTCATTTTCTTCCCTTGCTGCTGTTGATCCTTTCCACTTATCATTCAAGCTCTTCCTTTTCCTTTGCCCTACATCATCATCTATATCACTCATTAGGAAAATTTTAAACAAAGTTCGAGATTGTCTGCATTGTCTGGGAGGGGAGGCGGGGGTAATGGCAGTCGCTAAAATGGAAAACACGTGTCCATGTGCATTTAGATAGATAGATAGATAGATAGATAGATAGATAGATAGATAGATAGATAGGAGCAGACATAGATAGATAGACAGACAGATAGATAGATAGATAGATAG
This sequence comes from Acanthosepion pharaonis, assembly GCA_903632075.3. Lineage (NCBI taxonomy): Eukaryota > Metazoa > Mollusca > Cephalopoda > Sepiida > Sepiidae > Acanthosepion > Acanthosepion pharaonis. The sequence goes on along the minus strand of CAHIKZ030004620.1, from coordinate 2,714,633 downwards.
ATAGATAGGAAGGAGCAGACATAGATAGATAGATAGATAGATAGATAGATAGATAGATAGATAGATAGATAGATAGATAGGAAGGAGCAGACATAGAAAGAAAGAAAGGGAGAAACGGAGTAAGGAAGGAAGGAAGGAAGGAAGTGAAAAAGGAAGAAGCAGAGATAGATAGGTCTTAATTTTGTAGATAAATAAAAACATGCGTCCTCGTAGACTTTTGGCCTTTCGCTTCATCCCAGTCTAACAGAATGTGGCGTCTGCCGGTGGTTGCAGGTGGTTGTCTTACAATTCGTGTAAAGTGATTTACTCAGGGGATCACTCCTTTATTATGAGATCCCCCACCCCCACAGTTCTACTCCAACAGAAAGTTAGGAAGAATCTGGAGAACCCCCACACACACATACACACGCACGCACCAGCACACACATGGTTTATAAAGGGCATTCATTTTTTGTAGACACGTTATTTTTAACAGATTTTATATATACAGAATTTTTAACATGTAAAAAAAATGTTCTGAATTCTATTTTTCTGAGGGGTTGGGTGAAATTTAAACAATTCTTTTGTCAGTTGAACATTATGTTAACTAAGCAAAATTCAGAATTTATAATATTCTAACTCATCATCATGGCCATCATCATGAGTCCTAAGACCAGGCATCATCGTAGGGTTGGTGGAAAACTGAGCACCTAGACAATAGACCTGATGGAGAGCCATCCCTCTTCAGGTTAAATCTCAGTCGATATCCCCCAACTTGAAGACTTGCCTTTGGCACGGACACGTTACCGTTGTTTCCATTAGGGGCAACCCTCCACTCTTGAAGCATTGGTTTCAATCCAGGAAGCTCTCCGCGCAGTGTCATCGCTGCACTGGCTGCATACATAGCTGTTGAACTCAGTCTAGACCACTGTTCTAAAAGGTCTGACTCTACAAAATAATCCACCCGCCCTTTGATATGTCATGTTTTCAATCCTGATGGGTGTCTAGCTACTAGAAAAGTCCGTTGGAGCAAGCGATTTAGCCGTCGATGACCTGACTTTGCAGCAGATAGCACTTGGTTTATGGTACCATTATCACGCGTAGAGCGGCTTGACAATTGTATATATAGGGTCGTGTATATATATATATATATATATATATATATATATATATATATATATATATATAATCGAGAATAATTGTCAAGTATATATCAGACCACTTGCATTATTTACATTATTTAGACTGTTATTCTCATCTTCATTGCCATATTCACAACCTTTCGGCCTTCTTCAGATGATTGGAATTTCGAACCGAACCTTTTATTTCGTCCCCCGGTGTAGATTGTTCTTGTTCCACGTGCCATACTTCTTGCAGATGTCTCAGTTATTTCCCTTTAACTCAGCTCTCCACCTTTTTGGTTCACTACTGCTGTGGCTTGGTATTGAACTCACAACTCTTTGGTTTTAGTCACTGGCTCTAACCAACGCCTTTATCCACTGGGCCATGTGTCCTCGAGCGCCAATTGTTTATTATTATTATTGTTGTTGTTTTTGTTGTTGTTGTTGTTGAAGTTGTGTTAAGGTTAAATAATAAGAAATAAATGATTATAGAGAAGCATCAGGAAAAATAATACACAATAAACATTAAGATTGTAAACACTTCTACATATTCGAATATACGTCCTCTTCCTTAAAAAGTTACGTTAAAACATAAACAAAATCACTTCTTCTTGCCAATGTATAAGTTAGCAAATAAAATGTATATTAGTAGTCATAATGAAATCATATAATTCGTAATAGCGATATTACAAAGGTTAACCTTTGGTTTAAACCAAAATCTCAGTTTCAAGATTGGACCAAGTTTACTATCTGTTCCTACTCCTCAATGAAATGAGGTGTCGTTCCATTGTCCTACACCTGTTCAATGGTGGACAAGTCTGGTGATCGCGACATGCAGAAAAGTTGCTGATATTGCAGAGTTTGTCGAGTAGTATCATGCTAGAACTGTGCATGCCTTCATGTTGTAGGAAAGACAGCAGAACGGATTGAACAATATTCTGTACGTACATGGCGGTGTTCAACATTCGTTTCACAAAGAATTTTGATATTCCCTCGCGGAAGACATGGAGAGGTTTTACTCTTGTTAAAAAGAAAATGATTTTCATTGTTTTTCTCTAAAGTAAATGACATAAGTTTCTCCGCCAATAGAGCAAATAGGATGGCAGAAGAGGGGATGGAGAGGACACTAAAAAGGCAAATATTGCTAAGAGCTACAAAGTGTGGGAAGTTACAAAGAGTGATGATCGTCTAAGTCCTGAAGGGACACAACACATAAACGAGGAGCGGGTTCAGAGTTAATCGTTTGTGCTTGTGTCTCTGTAAATGGAGACCGACAATTTTAGCGATAATAGTAAAATGAAATGTCGAGATGTTTATCTCTGATAAGCGAGAAAAGTGAAAGGGAAAAAAAGGAGAGCAAGGAAAGTGGCTGGCAAAAACCAAACAAAATCCTCCAATAATATTAATGCATTATATGCTTGTAAGGAATTCTCTTTTTAGCTGAGATAAGAGATAAGGAGCCGCGGTCGGGGTAATGGATAGCGATTGGGGAATCGGAGAGCTGTGTTCGAATTCCAGTCGAGTTCATTAAATTCACTTACGAGCTAATACCCTTGGGAAAGGTATGAATTCATTTCCTTTCTCACCAACTATAGTTAAATAGCAGGACTATAGTCTTTGTTGGTGACTAGTGTAGGAGAAGGAAAACTCTGAATTCAAACCAGCCTGGAGAGGGACGGGCTCCGTCAGGTTATCTTGCCCAGGACACACCACTGCTACTGTGGATGAAGTACATGTAGCTCCCCTACAAAATAAAATTGCGTTCAAGTATGAAACAGACTATATATATATATATATATATATATATATATATATATATATATATATATATGTATTACGAATGGATTAAATTCGACATATTTTTAAATTATTTGTTTAAACATTATTTTAAATAGATATTTTGGATTCGAGAAATCTTGTTAGAAAAAATCCTGCCGGAGGGCACATATTTTTCTAACAAGAACGGTAAATGAAAATAAATAAATATACTGTTTAATAAATAAATAAAAACAGAAAATCTACTCGAATATCAGTATCCATTAAAAATAACGTTGAAATAAATATATATATATATATATATATATATATATATATATATATATATATATATAAAACAAGTTTTATTAAATACCACTGACAAGGTTTGTTTATTCAATTTTTATTATCTTCTTGAAAGGACGTAGGCGATCATAGGCCTTTTTATTATTTCTCCAAAACCTTGTTCCACCATCCACTTACTCAATCCCATTAAGTATATCACGCGTTGCTTTCCCCTGTCCCTCTTTGCCTCTATCTGTCCTCTGAGTATCAAATTTTCCAAGCCCTTCTTCCTCATTACGTGTCCCAGAAATTTCAGTTGCCTCTTTCTGATGTGAAGTATAAGTTTCCTCTTTGTTTCCATTCTCTCTAAAACCTCATCGTTGCTCACATGTTCAACCTATGGTATTCTCAGCATCCTTCTGTAGAACAGCATTTCTGTTGCTTCGTGTCTTTTCTTCATTTTTGAGGAGATTGTCCAGCATTCGCTTAGCTTTTGGGATGTGTCTTTGGCCATCCCAATGCATCTTCGGATCTCAGTGTCGCACTTTCCGTCCTCTGTCAGAACACTTCCCAAATATTTAAATTTCTGTACCTGCCCCATTTTAGTGTTCCCCAAATGAGATGTTGTACATCGAAATTGAAGTTAAGAATAAATGGTCCAAAGTTTATGATTTTTTTGTTATATTCAATGACTTCAATCGGTTATTGTCAAGAACTAGGTGATGTCAATATTATAAGCAGGATTTATTTTTAACTAAAAACGCCTGATTTTATTCATAAAAATCTTGCAATAAACCTTATATATATATATATATATATATATATATATATATATATATAACGAAACATGTATAAAAGAGGGATTGCTGGCCAAATACAGAATTTCATATATATATATATATATATATATATATGTGTGTGTGTGTGTGTAGGAGGAGGAGGAGGTGGAGGGCCATGATCGCCTACGTCCTTTCAAGAAGGTAATAAAAAATGAATAAACAAACTACTTTGTGTTTTTAATTAAAGTTGTTTGTATATATATATATATATATATATATATATATATATATATATATATATATATATATATATATATATATATATATATATATATATATATATATAGGTTTCAAGCTTTTGCTATCATCAGACAAACTGGCTTATTTAAAAAAAAAAAAAAAAGCGTGAAAACCAAAGTCACAAACTCATATCGATACAACTGGAGATATACATACATACATACATACATACATATATATATATATATATATATATATATATATATATATATATATTTACAAACGCTCTATTTCTGATATTGGCCACTTTATCCGATAAATATAGCACACTTAAAAGTATATTTCATCATATATATATATATATATATATATATATATATATATATATATATATAGTACGCTTAGTCTGGCAAAGGACCACAGCTATTTGCAACCTGGGGTGTACATTTTAGAACATTCTCTACTTGTTCCCATATATCTTTTTCAAACATTCACATGTCTCCCTAAAAAATCTACTGAAAAATTTCGGCGGTTAAGCCAAATGAAAAGCGTCATCCCTTCCAATCCTTCAGTGATGTGCGCCACTTCCACACATTTCCATCTTTTCTATTCTCAGTCTTGTTTTAGACTCTTTAAGATGGTCGCTTGAAGGTCTGATTTATCTCTTCTCTTTAACTCACTCGGCTTTAAATACGTCAGTAAGACCCTTCACCCCTTTTTACAACACAGTAGTCAACCGGCTACGAAACGGACGCTGTCCATAGCAGGCAACGGTGTTTCTTGCTGTTGCCGGCGCGAATAACTGACTGACCCGCATCTCTTTTGCTTCTGCGAAACAGATGTTTGGGTCATGTCGTTTCACATATTTTTTCCTCAATCTCTCCAACCTTGCCAAACTTTTAATATCTTCGTTATATATATATATATATATATATATATATATATATATATATATATATATATATATATATATATATATGTTTTATATCTCTCAATCTGTACCAATCATTTTCTACTTAAATACGTTATTGCTTTAACTGTTTATTACGTTCGGCCATTTTAAATAGTCGCTTTTCTCCTATACTCTCTGTCTCTCTGTCTCTGTCTCTCTCTCCCTATCTATCTATATATCTACCTCTCCCGTTCTATCTGCATTTGACTTTTGTTTTGTGTTTTTCTCTTTCTACTTCTTTTTTTCTTCTTCTTTCTCTCGTTTTATTTTCCCACTCTCTCTACTTATCTATATTCACCATTCTCTTCTTCTTCGTCTAGCGACATTTTTAATTTCTCTCTATATATTTCTTTCGTTCTATCTGCATCTCTTTCTTCTCCTCTCTCTCTCTCTCCTCCTCCTTATTCTATGTCGTCTTCTTTCTCTATCTTTCTCCCGTTCTATTTTCTCTGTCTGTACGTCTTTATTTCTTCTTTCTCTTCTGTCTGCCTTTCTTTCTTTTACATTTCTACCTCTTTCTTTCTTTCTTTCTTTCTCCCCCCCTCTCTCTCTCTCTCTCTCTCTATTTCTTTACACACACGCATCCACATAAACAAAACGATAAAGAATCAGAGAGAGAGAGAGAGAGCTTCTCTTTTCTTGACTTTGTCGCCCTTTCGCCATTTTTTTGTGCCTTTCTCGAGCATGATTTTTATTCACTCTACTTCTGAATACATATTTAGTTAATGGCTTTGACCGAGATATTTACTTTAAAAAGGTCAGCCAAAAAAATAAATAAATAAAAAATAATAATTTAGCAACAAAATAGCTTCATCTCGATGTAATGATCACCAAGCTGGTCTTGCAGACTATGATTAGCGAGTTCGAATCTCACTTGGTGACGCTTCACGCCAAAACGTAAACTGCGCATTATAAATAGCAACAATATATTTTCTACGATTTTTCCATTTTCCATAAAATATTGACATGCACTTGATCAAACCTACTTGACAAATGTTATTCACCCACTTAGCACCCAGTTATCTTGTTCCTTATTCTTCCAAGTTATCTTCTTCTATATATCCTATCCTTTTAAGACGTAGGCGATCATAGCTCTCCACAATTTCCTATTACTTAGTAAGTTGTGTCTTCTAATTACACAAGTTACTTCTGTCCATCCTGTCTTTATTACGCAATTGTATCCGATAAATTTCAACTGCCTCTTTCTTATTCTATATATAATTGTCCTTTTTATTTCTATTTAACTTAAAATTTTCTCGTTACTTCCATATTCAGTTCATTATGTTCTCAGCATCCTTCTGTAGAACCATATTTCTTTCCCCTCAAGAATCTTTTTCATCTGCGAGAAGATTGTACAATATTCTCTGCTGGGATTAATATTATATAATAATTTTTTACACTTTTTCTTTAAATTCTAGGAAATTTTCCTTTTTCTTAATATTTTGTTTAGCTTTTAGTAGGCATCTTCCTCTATTCCAATGATCGTTGGGATTTCGTGGTCACATTTTACGCCTTCTCTTCGAAGACTTCCCAGAGATTTAAATTTTCGTACTTTTCTCATATACAACCAAAAATTACATTTCTTTAGTCATTTCACCCACTAATGAGAGGGGTTGGGTACAGGAAGTGAAATTGAAAGAGAAGACTGAGAATAGGGGGCGATTGAGGAAAGGACAAAAGATGAATGAGATTCAAAAAGACAGAAGACGGCGATTGATGTTACATTTACATTTTTGAAGATTTTAGTTATCAGGGAAGCAAGTAATCGGAAGGGAATATCACAGATGGGAAGTGCGAAAAAAAGAAACTGTTGGAGTAGAAGTACCGGTTCCATTTAGCTATTTCAACAGTAAAAGAATGGGACCTAGATGCCAATCTAGTAGCACGCTTAACAAGGGCAACAGGGAAAAATGTTCGTCAGAGTAGCTGCCATATTTGTAGAACACACAGAGGGAAGCCATCGGTGAGAAAGTGACTGGAATCGAGATACCTGGTAACGATTGATTCCATTATAGATCCTTCTTTGGATTTTGTCAAAAATCTCGAGATGTACAGTAAGAACACCAGACCAGATATGGCAACAGTATTCATTGCACGGACAAATGGTAGATTTGTAAATGTCTAAAGATGAATTCTGAAGAGAAAATTTTTCTGGCACAACACAGTGACCCAACTTTCTCAGCAGTCGATGCATCTATTGATTCCATATAGTAACTCCACTTCAAATCAGTGGAAAACATGACGCCAAGAAGGTGCAGTGTGTTGGTCTCATGGTGTCCAGCGTCCACTATGCTGATGGCAGGCAGAAAAGGTACTTTCTGGTGGTTAAATGAAAGCAGTTTTGTTTTGGTGGCATTCAAATTTACAAAAGTAGGCTTCTTAATTGGACCGAGAACTTTTCAACGCTCTTCACATTACCCTTGTTTGCATACAAGTAATCTTTTAATATTGCTTTGTTAGCTAAAAAAAATATGGGGCTGACATCCTGTACATGCTAGGCTGATATCCGTTAACGAAGGGAAGGGCTTCAAGCATCTCTTTACTTCAGTCAATCAAGTGCCATCACGTGATACACGCTTGAACGATCATGTCTCTTTCGATTCATGACTGACTAAGCAGAAGATTTTCCCACATTAGGTCGCGATTTCTTTCTGTGGTAGACTGGTCGCCAACCAAGGCTTGAGGACTTTTTCTGCCCTACTATTCAACCCATAGCTAGAGGAAGAAGAGATGGGTTCATATCTCTCCCAAGGGCATTTGCGTGTAAGTGAATGTCATGAACTCGACTGGAATTTGAACTCGGTTCTCTGAGTTCTCATTCCGAGCCGGCAGGAAGAAAAATATTATTACCAAAAATAAATAAATGTAATAATCTCTAAATGCGTTAAATAGTAGGGTAGACTAGGCTCTTCAGCTTTGGGTGGCAACCAGTGTAAGCGAAGGACTACTCTGAATTCAGAAACTGAGACTGAAGCTCTCACCGGTCATCTTGAGCATACTTGTCCATAGATTCTCAGGGCCTGGTATTCTCGTTGTGCAACGCTAACTTCTCTGACTGGCATCTTGCGGTTTGATGTGTGCACTTTAAAATCAATAGCATAAATTTATGTACATTTTCTTCTTTCTCTTTGAGGGTTTTATCTTCATTTCCTTTTCTCTGTTCTCTTTACACTCTCTTCCTCTGTCTCTCTCTTCCTCTTACACTCTCTTCCTCTGTCTCTCTCTTCCTCTTACACTCTCTTCCTCTGTCTCTCTCTTCCTCTTACACTCTCTTCCTCTGTCTCTCTCTTCCTACGCACTCCACCGAGATTTTTTTATATTTCTCGTTGTATTTCCAATTACATTTGCTCTCTCTCTCCCCCCTCTCTCTCTCTTTCTCTCTCTCACTCTTTCTCTCCTCCTGTCTCCCCTTCTCTCTCTCTCCTTCTCTTTTCTCTTTCTCTCCCTACCCTCTCCCCGTTCTCGCTTTTCACTCCACACATCAACCATTACCAGATTACCACAAGAAACGTCATCGGGAGCTCCGCTAACCTTTCTGACCCTTTGACCTTTTGTCGACGTACACTTCCCAAATGTCGCTCTTGGCGGGAAGGTTTCTCTATTGCTTCTTTGGTTAGAAAACACAACCCAATTAAAGAGACTTCAAAATGATGGCCTACTGTTTGATGACGGAACAGAGTCCTCCAAGTCTTATTTATTATTGAGTAGAACAAGTATTAGGAGACAGGAAGGGGCAGTGAATAATCGGGTTTTGTTCCGTATTTAGGGGCTTGAGGTGGGGGGGGCTTAAATGAGAGTCGTCATCGCTGGCTGCGCAACCAATCGGTTCCCCTCATGAAAAACGGACACTAGTAAATGAGGGTGAGCGCTGAGGGACAGGCTTATTTGGCATTTTATTAGACCACCTCTCAGGACGTGGCTTTCTCCTATAAAGTTTCGATCTCTGCCGGGGAATGCATTTTATTTACTAAGATTTCTCGAATGTTGACGCCGATAGATGTAATACAAACTGTTTAAAAAGTATGGGGGGCGTCTATTCCAAATGCGAAGTATCCATTATAATAACGTTTGAAGTATATATATATATATATATATATATATATATATATATATATATATATATATATATATATATATAAGTGAACATATCACCTCTGAATATTGATTTCAATGTTCACTATTATATTTACATATGCTCTATCTCTGATATTGAGCACTTTATCCCATAAATATAGCACACCTTAAAACTATATTTCTTCATATATATATACCTTCATAATATCACTTCGTGGTGACAATGCAAATTGGTACATGTAGCATATGAATTGATGAAGATATATGTGTTTGGGGGTGCGTGCGTGTATGTGTGTACGTGTATGTGCATGTGTGTGTATATATGTATATGTAGAATTCCTCTTTAATATATGTTTCGCTGAATAAGATTGACCAGGTACTTGAGTTTTTATTATATTTTTATTTGTTTGTGCACAAGTATCGTTGTCGCTTTTTTCTAATATTGAAGGACGTTTCCTTCTCAGCGTTTTGTTTAAAATAACGTAGAAAGTCATTATCTTGATTAGATGTGTTTTGTTCTGGTTATATATGCTAACCATTTTAGTTGTTGCTGATGTTGGAATTCTTCAAGCGATTTTATTTTTTTAGTTTGGTAAAGCTCTTTGTGATTTTGTAGCCCAAGTCCATGAGATTTGACGAAGGATTGTCTTCTTTAAGAACAAAAGTCTCCCTTCGCATCAAGACATTTTTAATCATTGATCTGAGAAAGCGGTTATATACATTGGTACTTTAGATATTTCTGAACGTGTTTAGTTCCATGCGTGATATCAATAAGAGAGACAAGATCTGTCGAGGCTATTTAAGAATATTTCTATTTCAGAATAGTTTTCTTGATTTTCCTACCAGAATGGTAGTGGCAAGAGTAGTATTAGCCGTTTCCTTATAAAGAAATATTTTAGCATTCACTGACAAAGCAGCCAGCACCGCTCTTGGTTGAAATTTATAAAATCGATATCTTAAAACAATTTTCCAGGAAAATAGATTTTTCGAGTTCAGTAACTGTTATTGTTCTTTCCAGTATTAATGGGGAGTCCTTCCTAAAGTTTTATTAGATGAAGTAGTATGAAATATCAACAAAAGTGTTAAATATGTTATTATTTTCTCTTCGAGTTACATGTGATATCAATTTTAGTTATCGCTGTAGTTGAAAGTTCACAAATGGTGTGGTTTCTGTTATTTGGTACAAGTACAATTCTTTGATTATATCAAAGTACAGTTCTTTGATTGTATCAAAGTCCACGATGTTCAAAGAAGGATGCTCTTGCCAAAACTCTCAGCCTTCAGTGGTTGTATACAGCTGACAGTTTAGATATTTTTGAACGATATATGACATCCATATGAAAGTTTAGATCTGTCAAGGCTATTTAAGAACATGGTTTGTATTAGATAGATATATAGAAAGAAAGGAACTCATTGGTATATATGACCATATAGATTCACTGCAAGCAAAGCAGTAAATCCACCGAGACATAAGGGGTTACTGGGTGTGGAAGTGTTCGAAAGAGGAACATTGCTAAGGAGAGATAACAGAGGAAGAGTAACCAGGATGACAGCAGATGGCGATTGACATTGCATTTAAATGTTTACAGATTAAAGTTGGCTGAAAAGAAGCTCCAAAAGCGAGAAGAGAGAGAGAAAAGAAAAACATAGAGTTTACGGTTACATCAAACCATCTCAACTGTAAATTGGTGAGACCTCGTCACCAGTTTAGTACTGCGCTTAAATTCAAAGAGTCTAAGAATCCTAGCTAAGAGAGCTCAGGGCTCTTCAGATTCAACAGTCACATCTTATTGTATACTAGCCGAGTTACCTGCATATTGCTGCGTGTCACACTTTTTTGTTAGAAAATGATGATTGATTTTGAATCAGTGTTATAATTTGTGGAGAAAAATGATGCATTTCAATATTACTCAATGATCTTGACCTCCATCTTCTGACTTTCTCCTTCTATATTTTGGATAGGAGTCATTCCCTTGTTCAAATTTAAATTTAATTTATATCAAAGGGAAAAATTGCAGTGGGGGTGCACAACCTGACCCCACCCCCAACCAGATATCCAAGTACTCTAGGCGTCATTCCCTTGTTCAAATTTGAATTTAATTTAAATCAAAGAGAAAATAATTCTCGGTGGCGGTGTGTGTGAAAAGCGAGTATTCCCTTTGATCCAAATGAAATATACTTATCCAAGTACCCCGAGTAATGTAAATTCAGAATATATGTGGGTCTATCTCCAAAACCCTAGGAGGAGTTCGATAACAAACAGACAGACAAAGGCTACAACTTTAGAGAGAGAGAAAGATTCACACTTCAAACGCCTTTATTAGTAAAAAAAAAATTAAAAAATTGAAGTGTATCATTTTTTTATTAATGTTCACCCAGCTCCAGGCTTAACTAGCTGAAATAGGATTAGAAAACACTTGACAATTGCGTCTAGCGTGAAACTTATGTAGCGTTTTTAAATCGTTTTTTACGTGTCTTTAACTACATTTTAATACACACACATACACGCACATACACACACGTGTATGTTTGTGTGTACCAGAAAATTTGGATTTCTTATCCGGCGTTATCAGAAAAAGAATTTCACAATAACAAAATCTACATGCGTCATAAAGCTTTAAACACAGACACACAGACATAGATACACTCTCTACATATGTCTTTACACAGACATATATATATATATATATATATATATATATATAGTGTCGGGATCATTGAGTGAGTGCGAACGATCCTTTCCTTAGCTGCATAGTATGTGCTTCGCCATGGCTACCTATAATTTTTAACTCAGAGTTTTCATTCTCTTAGACCAGTTGCCCCCACAAGGCCCTCATAGCTCAGTTGGTAGAGCATCAGACTTTTAACCTGAGCCCCTGGAGTTTGCGTTCCCATGTTGCGGGATACTGACATATATTTATATGTGTGTAGAAAATCAGATTGAAATAAAATATAGCTGTAAATAAAAGGAAAATTTTTCTTTACCAACGCGTTTTGTCCTCTAAGGGACGTTATCAAGGTAAATGTGAAGATTTTATTTTGTAACTTGTATTTATATACAGAAGTGGAAGAAAATATCGTTAAGTTTTCAAATTTTAAATTTGAGAACAAAATGAAATAACGTAAATTTACCGATTACATAAAACAACTGGTCTAGAAAAACCTGAAAATGTTAATAAAAAATAAGTGGAATATGTCGACATTATTCAAACAAACATGTTTGAAAAATATGTCTGTGTGTGTGTCCCGGGGTATTGAAAGAAAGAGAATAATTCGATTCTAATTGGCTTTTATCATATTTCCCAAATTCCGCAAGGGTCATTGTTCCAGTCCAAAGTGAAAAGTAAATAATTTGAATATGGATTTTCAAGCTCGAAAACCTAAACTATGCTCATATATAAACATACGTACGTTCACACACACACACACACACACATATATATATATATATATATATATATATATATATATATATATATATATATATATATATGCATATGTGGGAAGTGGTCTGTTTCATACTTGAACGCAATCCTCAGGCCATATCTTCGGCTTCTGTGTCCACTTTTATATTTTATTTAAATATTATATAGGGTAAGATGGAAAAGTTGTCGTCTAAATTATGCAAAAATGTAAATAACACTAACTTCTCATTTTAATAGATATTTACGACAATTTCACAAAAATATGTTGATATAATAAAGAGTAAATTTATTTTTAAAAAATCGCCATTGGCTTGAAGCACGGCCTCCAGACGACTTCGGAATCTCCTACAACTCTCCTGGACGGACTCCTTGTTTAAGTTGGTGAATGCTGCCTTGATCCTTTTCTTCAGTTCATCTTTTTGGTCTCTCGCTCAACTGCGCCCCACAAATAAAAATCAAGGGGGGTGCACTCTGGGGAGTGAGGTGGTCTGATGTAAACGGTGATGTGATCACAGAAATTATCTGACAGCCATTGACTGGGTTCTCCTGCTTGTGTGGCATTGGGCAGCGTCCTGTTGCCAGACATTGGTTCTTCCAGCAGCCACCCTCTTGACCCAGAGCAGCACTACCACCTCAAGGCACTTGATGTAGGCCTCAGTGTTGAGTATGATGCTTTGTGGAAAGATGTACATCGCCATTACTACTGATCACTCCAAACACCATGATGTTGACTGGATACATCATCCAACTCTTTCCGAATTCTCTGCACTGTCCTCAGATTGACACCCAAACCCCCTGAAATGTTCGTACTGGAGCTTCCATGCTGTTTCTAAATTGCTTCATCGTGCTATGGTGCCCAATAGACCCTACTATACCGTACCGTATATATGAGAGGCACGGTGGAGTAATGGATAGCGGCTTGTATTGAGGAATCGGAGAGCAGAGTTCGAATTCCAGTCGAATCCGTTACATTCACTTACGTGCTAATACCCTTGGGAAAGGTGTAAATCCTCTTCTTCGTCCTCCAGCTATGGGTAAATAGCAGGATAGACTGGGTTCTATAGCCTTGGATGGCAACTGGTCTAGGAGAAGGACAACTCCGGATTGTCGTTTGGGAACCTTGTGGCACGTAGTGCACCAGGTCTCTGTATTCGGCCCTTCAAAAAGTGTGGATGGTTCCTGCACGAAACCTTGACCACTATAATCAAATCTCATGTGCTGTTGTCGGGCTGTCGGTTTCCTGGGAACTGATCTGCTTGACCCTCATACGTCGAATTCGACGGGAGAGTCGACTATAGATAGATAGATAGATAGATTATCAAAAAGGACATAAATTAATGCCTGAATATGAAAGTGGATACATTGTTCAGGTTTGTGAAACCAGCAATAACCGATCAATAATCACGCGTGTTGAGCCCGTAAATTTCGACTAACCTTGGATTAGTGTCCATGATGACTACGTTGTCCAAATGCCAACAGACACGACGTTTTCAACAGTCTTTGTCCTTTCTCTGGGAAATTTCACACGCCATCTTTTTTAGCGCTTTTTCGGTATTAATCTCATCGACCTTACGTAGATCAGCCATTTCTCTCTAGCCACCCCCTTCCTTTCACTTATTCACCCACTCACTGACAAATACACAACCACATGCACACACACACACATACACCATTTCTATCTTTATTGCTTTCTTTCTCTATTTTGTGTGCCTTTCTCGCTCTCTTTCCTTGACTTTTTTTTTTCGTTTTTGTTAGAACTTTCCCTGCCTATTTCAGGCTCTATTACTGTTTCAACAACCCCTCTCTATTCTTGTCTATAATTTCCTCCCTTCCTCCCAATCTCACTCTCACCTCTCTCTCTCTCGCTCTCTCTCTCTCTCTCTCTCTCTCTCTCTCTCTCTCTCTCTCTCGCGCGCTGGAGGAATTTTCCTGACTGCTTAGGTAGAGCTTTGTATATATAATTATAATCTATATAAGAAAAAGAACAGTAAGATTATAAGCCGGTGTTGTTATTAATTATTTTTATTTTTAAAAAAGAGTGCTCAATACAATTCTACAGAGCATAAACATTATAAAATTACTAATTTAAAAATATAGTCCCATCGCTACACAGGAATTACCACGTTTCAAAAACAGAAACTAAAACTCTAAATTTAATTATAGAATTAAATTAAAATCCTTAATTCTATTTCATTCTCAAACGATTTTTGAACCAAAACGAAGGTGACGGAGCAAAATGCCACACGATATCACCTGCCAAACATTCGCGCACGTACACACACACACATACATACATACATACATACATACATCTCTCTCTGTGTATATATATATATATATATATTCATCCTCATACAAGCCAGTTTAGCAATATCACAGCGCAGCTAGATATCCCATTGCTTCAAGCCGGGAGCGAAACTCGACCGATTTTTCATCAGCCCGAGATTCTACCCCTAAGCTATCAGCTCACGTCAGAGAAAGAGAAATGTTAACGTATTATATACGTGGTGTATACAAACGCCAGAATCCAAGAGAGCTCAATTCATTACTGAAGAGCGTTGCGTAAATAGCAGGAGCAGCCAGTGTTTTTAAAATTACCCTTTTCCTAAAGTACTCAATCGAAGAACGAGATATATATATATATATATATATATATATATATATATATATATATATATATATATATATATATATTACAATAATAATAATAATGGCGGGCTAATACTCGTTTCAGAGCACCTTTCCTTAAATATCTTAGCTCTACATATTCGATTTTGAATTTTGTATTGATCACTTTTTTTGTCTATACCTTTTAGGCACGGCTGTTTTCAGTCTTCCTTTTTTTCTATTCTATTCATATATATATATATATATATATATATATATATATATATATATATGGTTTATAGGTTTCCGTTTCCTAGTTTTATCTGTTCTAATGCTTTGGCGCTCCTGTCTCTTTTGACAACCCACAGTAGCCTTCCGTTACTTTCTGCGATAGACTGGTTGTCAACCAAAGCTACAGAACACAGCCTGTCCTGTTATTTAACCCATATCCGAGGATTGTTTATATATATTTTAATTATCTTAGATTTCCAAAAAATACTGCAAGTACACAAGCCATCATTAATTCCTCTAAAATCTATATGTCATGCTTAAAATGTTATGTTCATAACCGCCATGATAATAGCAGAATTTTACTGTATTTAATTTGTAGAGATCATTTTGCAATTTCTGGTCATTGCTCCTATTATTACTACCACTACTTTTTCGGAAAACCCTTTGATTTAATAGTGTTTTATTTAATAAATTATTAAAACAATTTTTTAAGTCGTTTCGTTTCTGAAAGTTTTACAAATCGGCAAAGTGAAGCTTTAAATTATTCTCTTTAGACTGACTTCCCCACCAACACACTTATCTCCCCATCCCATGTGACCTCCACACCAACTTTCTTATTCACAAAAATGATATTGCCCATGTTCTTTGCAAAATTCCCAATAAATCACTGCTCCCAACCACTCATGTCTGTGTTTTTTTTATTTCTTTCGCTCCAGTTTATTGCATTCTCTCATGATTTTACCGTTTCATCTTTTTTTTTTTCTTCACTTAGTTAACATTTCTTCAATGGTTGACTGATATTTTTAGCAGGTTTTCACTCTTATACCCAATGTTTCTGTTCCCCCTTTTAAAATGTATTCTGTTTTTTCCCTCCCTTCACTCCCAACATTTCACAGATCATTTCTTGCAGACAAACAGATAG
This sequence comes from Acanthosepion pharaonis, assembly GCA_903632075.3. Lineage (NCBI taxonomy): Eukaryota > Metazoa > Mollusca > Cephalopoda > Sepiida > Sepiidae > Acanthosepion > Acanthosepion pharaonis. The sequence continues at coordinate 2,698,263 of CAHIKZ030004620.1, read as the reverse complement.
ATAGATAGATAGATAGATAGATAGATAGATAGATAGATAGATAGATTTTCGTAGCAGAAGCAGATACAAATATAGTTGAGTGCCGTGAGTATTAATAAACTCTATTGTATCTGTTTTTAAGGGCTCGGCAGTGTTAAATACCCCCTCTTAAATAGTCCCTGGGTTGTCGAGTTTAAAACTGCATTTTTTTCAGATTATTTTGCATGGGGTGATTTTGCGCCAAATTTCCAATTTCCCATCAAGTGAAACGAAGAACAACGACATTAAAAGGGAAATGCGTAGAAAATAAGAAAACAATGTTTTCAAATTAATTCTTAAACGGAAAAAAGACGTAGGTTAAAGAAAACCTGAAATTGGATAGACTGCGATAAAAGCTAATACAAAATGTGATGATGCTCTACTAGGTATGGCTCTCACGCCTTCTTATGATAATCAACTGGAATTGTTAACATGTACGGATTTTTCTTTTAAAACTAGCTACAGTAAATATCACAGATTTGTTTGTCAGTTGTCTGACAATTGGGACAAATTCGCAAGAGGCTGGCGCATATCTGTTCATGAGCGGGAGCAAGGAAGCATTGCCATATGTCAAGAAGATTTTTTTCTTTTTCATTTGAAGGATGATGTAGCCATGTCAACTTAAGAGTTGCATCTAGATATTTGCGAACACTCTCTATCGGAGGCCATCAGAGCGAACTGGGTTACCTGATATGAAGGTCTTTTCCACTAATTCTCAGATACAAGGTTGTACGCTGCTTTTATCAAATCATGTCACCAGCTCGTGCATATTTGGCTGTGATGCATGTATTTGGTATACTCTTATCAAATTCGATCTCATGATAGATATATTGGATTTTGTACATTTGTATTCCAGCTGTAATGTAGCCATAAATTTGGATCAAAAGGCGCCCAGCGTTCGTCGATAGGAAAAAAAAGGATTCTCTTCTATGAGAACGCAAGACAGCATACAATAAAAACAACACAGAAACTATTATGGAAATCGGTTCATCAGTTCTTCATCACTCGCCCTATTCACCTGATTTTCCACCAAATGATTCTAACCATTTTTTTTTCGATTGCTACAAAGCGCTTTGGTTGTGAAAACTTTTTCTAGTGAAAAAAAGAAATTGAAATTTTACAGGAAAACCTTCGAAATTTTATTCAAAAAAGTATGGAAGGGCTGCCTGATAAGTGGCAACAAGTATTTGCAAATAGTTAAATATTAATTGAATACGACATGAATGTACTTATTTTTTTTAAATATAAAATTGCTAAACAAAAAATGGAAAATAATTCTGATTCAGCCTAATCGTCTTAATACAAATCGATGAAATTCTTGCTGGGTTTGAAACTTTATCAATGCCATATGCAACCAACCAGTCCATATGCAAGATTTGCATTTTTAATAAAAGAAAAAGTAACTCATACCTTAATTATAAATAATTTATAAAGCGTTTATATATATATATATATATATATATATATATATATATATAATAATATTATATATAAGAAGAATATTGCTTCCACATTTGGTATTATTCTATGTATTTAGAGATTCTTGATAAACTTTTTTTTAAATCTGCAATGTTATTGGTCCTGACTGACATCTCGGCTTCCCACCGCCACAACGTAGCTGCCCTGTGCCTTTTCTATAAATGTTTTCATATTAATTCTTCTGATGAATATCCTCTATGGAGCCTAGACGTTATGAATTTAAGCACAATTTTACACTTGAAATGACTAGATATAACCGTAAGTTTTATGCTAACAGTTTCTTCTCTTGCACTTCTTACTTGTGGAACTCTCTTCCGACCTTGCTTTCCAGTCAAGTTTGATCTTCAAGCATTTAAATGCAATATCAGTCGTTATCTTCTTAATTCTTGTCATTTATTGTCCTCTCTCCTAAATAGTGTTTTTTTTTTTTGTTTTTTTTTTTTTTCTCATATTCTCTTACACTCAGTAACCCCTTTGCATCTTAGTGGCTTTATTGCTTTGAGTGGGGTGATATGATTGAGAAAAAAAGATGAGTATGGTTAGGTGATAACTCGCTAGAGTAACGATGCAAAAAGAGGTGAAAATAAAACCCCATTAAGAAGATTTACTGCCAAGGAAAACCTTGTTTTTCCAAAGTGGATTTGACAGGTGGCGTCGTAAGTGGAGACCATTCAGATTCGTGGCTTGTTGTAGGCAAAGAGTTACTCTCCAAAATGTATACAGTTGCATATGTCTGATGCTGTTAATAAAAACAAGTCGTCACCTAAGAGGTATTGCTTTCAGAACAAACGTCGTACATTACAAAAAAGACCTTTTAACAGTTTCTTACACATTCTCGCCATTTCTGTGTCGATATAATTTAGTGGGAAAAATCGTTTCCATTTACGAACTGTTTTTTTTTTTTTCAATCAGGGCAGAGGAAATTGTAAACCGAATTTTCACACCCAAAATATTTTGCTTTAAAAAAAAGCAATCAAACTTGTGCATCCTTTTTGGAAACGCGATAGTGTCAACTTAGCTACCAATATTTTTTAACTGAGCAAAAAACGTAAGACGCTAACTTATAGATATATTCAACGGTTTTCATTTTTGACTAATTTCTATTGGTTTTTAACCCCAAAATGCTTTCCATTGTCCTTAAAAGTTTGTCGTTGCTCACATGTTCAGTCCATGGTATTCTTACCTTCTGTACCTTCTAACACCTCATGCTTTCTTCTTCATCTGTGCAGGGATTGTTCAGCATTCACTGCCGTTAGGATGATTCATATTACGTAACAATTCAGTACTCTTTCCTTTTCGAACGTTTCCTCTGTTAAAAAGCACTTTCCCAAATATTTAAATTTTCTGTCCTCTGTTAAAACACTTCCCAAATATTTAAATTGATTGTCTTCCTTGATTTTGAGATTACTCAATGGTCTCTCTACCTTTCTTCCATTCTCTTTCTCTCATTCACTTGCTTTCTTTCTCAAAACATAAAGGAAATAGATACGTGCCTTCTCCAGTGGGAAATATATATATATATATATATATATATATATATATATATATACACAATATTTACATCGTTCAGATTGTTGTCCTCATCTTTATTGCCATATTCATGACCTTTCAGTTGATACATGTTGTTTAGTCCATGGGGTAAATTCTTCGAAATTCCAACGAATATCACCTGAAGAAGGCCGGAGCTTACAATGACGGAAACGTCAAGAATATGGCAATAAAGATGAGGACAACAGTTCGAATGATGTAAATCGTGTAAATAGTTATAATACTTCATCTCAGACATATATATATATATATATATATATATATATATATATATATATATATATATATATCTCAAGAGGATAGAATCCAGGTAGAACTCAAAATCCAAGACAGAGTAAGAATATAATATAAAGGGCTTTTTTGAATTTGTATTTCTAATGAATTGGATCGTAATTACGATTCCAATGTAATAAATTATAACCATGGAATAATAGTACTTGGGCCTTTTATATTATATATATATATATATATATATATATATATATATATATATATATATATATATATATATATATATATATATATATTATGGATAGACAAGTATTTTAATATAATTTTTGTTAATACATTATTTCTATAGATAAAAATATTTAAGCAAATATTTAAGTCGGGGGACATTTATTTTCTATGAAATTTCTCCGACATTCAGCACGATAAATGTTGTTAATACTGTTTATTATAAACAGAGCATTTATTTAAATACTTGCATCTATAAAAATAACGTATAAACAGAAAACACACACATATATATATATATATATATATATATATATATATATATATATATATATATATATATATATAATCTTTTTAATGGATACCCCTATTTGAATAGACGCTCCATTTATTTCTTAAATAGTATATTTATTTATTTTCGTCTACCGGTCTAAATATTCGATACATCTTATTAAAGAACAAATTTACAAGGCACGATTTACCTTTGCCTGATCGACGACGCACTTCGTGGACGAGATGGTCTAAAGCACGCCGGATCTAACGACGGCTTCCTCTGTCATGAATATATATTTCAAACAAGTTAATTTTTAATTACTAAATTCAATAGACAAGGTCTGTCTTTTTCAATTTTTTCAATTTTTTATTACGTTTTTTTCTGGTTTACTAATATGTTGTTGCACATCCCGAGCCAATTTATGAAGAAATTATTGCCTTTAATTGTCTAGGTCATTATCAAAAAATTATCCTAGCATCTATTGGAAAGCTACATTTCAGAAGACCTGATAGAAATATTTTAATTATATTGGCCGACGATGTTAGAAATGCATGTTAAGGGGTATAACAGTAAAGGCTGAACCTTCCCACCAATAAAACAGAATTTATTTGCACGTCGTTGTGACCGAAATTTTCAGTGTGCCGACCTAATGACTGCACCAGATTAGGTGCACTCTCGCAGAAGGTGTAACTAAGGTCCGCTCAGCATAGTTGGCTCTATCGACTGTTGAACAAATACGTATATGCCTGAGCAGGTATCTGCGATAAGGATTAGCTAGCTCCCATAGCGGACGGGTAAACTCGGGAAACGAGAAGCAAGTCATTAATTTAGAACAATTAATAGAACAATAAATCTAATAACATGATTCACAGGAGGAAAACTCAAAATTATTGATACTAGTTTTATTCCATGAAAAGTTCACGTTTTTCCTATTTTAAATTTCTGATTAATCTTGATTCTTCAATTAATGATTGAACAAAGCTCATGATGAGTTCTACGACAATAATATATCCGTAGAAATTCCCCTGTCGCAATATTTGAGCTTAACAACGGTAACAAAATATTGCAATAACAATAATAAATCTGAATAATGGTCGTTATTTCAAGAAGTAAGGGGGTACAAATGAAAAGATTTGAAAAGTTGGTTGGTTGATTATTTTTGTTTAACGGCATTTCAACCTCTTTTGGTTATATAACGTCGAAATCTAAATATTTTGAATCATTTTTTTTTTTTTAGATAATAATGATTTTAGTTATACAAATCTTATTAATTAACCCATAGCTGGAGGGAGAAAAGTAAGGTATTTATGCGTATGGAATTGGAACTTGGCTCTCTGATTAACCATTCCGAGCCATTATTATCCACACATCCAAGCTTACATCACCTGGTATTCCCAGATATTATGAACAGAACCCCATTTTAAAATGATAATAAAACCAATATTTTTCAATTTTGACAAATCTCGTGGCCCAAGAAAAATCTAAAGAATGCTAATGTACAAATATATTTTCCATATTTTAAGAGGGGACCAGTCTATTTAAGTAGTTCCCGATCGAATTAGACTTGAAAATGTGTTCAGGGAAGCATCCGCACAAGAGTTTTTTCACAGAGTAGTCATTCTTGTGAATAAGATTCCAGAGTGAAACGCCCTTTATACTAAAGGGATGCACAGAAAATTAGGGTGATTCAACCCTAATGGTGTAGCAAGGTAGGTTTGGGCTGTAAAAGTCTGATCCAGAGACAAAAGAATAGATGGCATTGGAACATTTGCCATGGAAACAGCAACAGAGTAACGATAAGCTTTTGACTTTGCGCATGTGGGGAAAGTGACTGTCGAGTGGAAAATAAGCCCACCCCCACAGTGAGACCTTGGTTCGAATGTCACCATAGTTCATTTGTCAAGAAGGTAACGTCTTGATAATATCAACCTGGTAAGTGGGCGGCAACTTACGAAGTGCTTAAAAAACATTCCACAGATTGACCCAAACCTTGTGAGTGAAATTGTGTAGACGAAACTGCTTGGAAACCATCGATGGTTGTGCTAGCATGAAGTCACAAGTCATCGTGACTGATGGTCTGAATGTACTGGCCTTGTTTAACCACTGATCACACCAGATTATATACTTTTCCCAGAAACTGTAAACCCCACTTTGACACTATGGATGCTGAATGAATATTAATATGCCTGAGCAATTGTCTACATCAAATAGATTCCTTCATCTCCCAAAACTCAAAAACGTCATATCCAACTTACTAATAAAACTTTACTTAGCTAAATATTCTACTAACAATATTATACACTGGGGAAGAGAGGCTAGAACAGTTAATTAATACTGTTACTAACAAATATCTTGTTATTACTCACTAACAATACTATTAACAGGGAAAATCATAAAAACCCTATTGAAATTGTTACTCAGGTATTATTATTAATATGCTACAAATAATATATTTTGTGGGAAAAGAAGATTTACAGAGTCTTAGAGGCAAATAATTCTTCCAGAAACTAATAAGTTTTGCAAGCATGAACAAACATTACTACCCTTAGAATCAAATGAAAAAGTCAGTGTATAAAATCTAATTAAACATTTGATTAACTTTGTAAAAAATAAATACAAACAATTAGGCCAACTTAAAAAAAAAACACAAAAATATTTTGACTAAAAAAATGTATTTCTAGTCATGTAAAAGGATACTAAATCAATATTGGTAAACATATCAATGATAAAACTACTAATTCTACTAACAGTGCATTCAACATAAAAAAAAATTGCTAAAACAACATTACTAAATATGTCAATAAGAATACTGCTCATTCTATATCAATAGGAAATTTGTACCAAAACAATATTACTAAACTTGTCAATATTAAAGCTACTAATTCCTTACTATCAATATGAAACAATATACTAACATAATATTATTTAATTGTCAATAATAAAACTACTAATTATCTAGAAAGTTATGATAACACAATCTTATTAAATATGTTATTAATAAGACTATTAATTATCTAATAGTACTATCAACATTACACAGTATTACTAACACTGGCAATAAAAAGTACAAATTTTCTACTAATACTACTTTCTATGTGAAACAACATTCTAAAACAATATCACTAAACTTAATAAAAAAAACTACTAATTATATACTACTAGTAGTATATAATCATGAAACAATATTACTAAACTTGACAAAATTCTTTTTGTCAAGTTTAGTAATATTGTACTATAACCATGAAAGAATATTGCTAGATATGTCAATAATAAAATTGCTAACACTCTGCTAATAATACTAGCAACATGAAAAAGAATTACTAAACATGTAAATAATATTAATATTTCTCTACTAATAGACAATATTACTAAACTAGTCAATAATAAAACTACTAATTTTCTACTAATATTACAGTTCACATGAAACAATATTCTAAAGCAGTATTACTAAATTTTGTCAATAATAAAACTACTAATTTTCTACTAATGTTACTATGAACATGAGGCAGTATTACTAAACTTGTCAGTAATACAACTACTAATTTTCTAGCAATACTACTATAAACATGAAACAATATTCTAAAACCATAATACTAAACTTGTCAATAATAAAACTACTAATTCTCTACTAATAGTACTATCAACATGTGACAGTATTACTAAAATAATCAATAGTAAAAGTACTAATTTTCTACTAATAGTACTATCAGCATGAGATAGGATTACTAAACTTATCAATAATAAAATTACTAATATTCTACTAATAATATGAACAATAACAATAAAACAATAATCTAATTTTCTACTAATTGTTCTATAATCAACACATGGCAGTATCGCTAAACCTGTCAATAAAAAGAAACCATATTCAGCATAAAATTAAAACTTGTCAATTAAAACTAAATTTTCTACAAATAGTAAAAACCATATTCTAAAACAATATTACTAAACTTGTCAATAGTAAAACTACTAATTCTCTACTAATAGTACTAACAACATGAGGCAATATTACTAAACCTGTCAATAATAAAACTACTAATTTTCTAGTAATAGTATTATCAATATGATACAATATTCTAAAACTATAATACTAAATATGTCAGTAATAAAACTACTAATTCACTAATAGTCCTATCAACAAGAAACAATACATCACTAAAATTTTCAACAATGAAACTACTAAGTATCAACTAATACTACCATCAAAATAAGATGGTACTACTATGATTGTTAATAATAAAACCACAGATTTTCTACTAATAGTATTATTGTCATAAAAGATTATAACTAAATTCGGCAAGAAAAAAATATCTAATTCATTACTATCAGTACTATCATCATGAAACAATATTCTAAGACAATATTACTAAACTTGTCAATAATAAAACTACTAATTTTCTACTAATATTACTATCAACAAGAGGCAGTATTACTAAACTAGTAAATAATAAAACTACTAATTTTATAGTAATAGTACTATCAACATGAAACAATATTCTAAAACTATATTACTAAATTTTTCAATAAAAAATACTAATTCTCTACTAATAGTCCTGTCAACATGTGACAGTATTACTAAAATTGCCAATAATAAAACTACTAATTTTCTAGTAATAGTACTATCAACAGGAGATAGGATTACTAAACTTATAATAAACTTAATAATTCTCTACTAATAGTACTATAATCAACATGTAATAGTATTACTAATAGTGTCCATAGTAAAACTACTACTTTTCTACTAATATTACTATCGTCATGAGTTAGTATTACTAAACTTCTCAATAATAAAACTACTAATTTTCTAATACTACTACAAGCAACATGAAATGATATGCTAAAACAATATTATTAAACTTGTCAATAATAAAATGACTAATTTTCTACTAATAGTATTATGAACATGAAACAATATTCTAAAACAATATTACTAAACTTGTGAATAATAAAACTACTAATTCTCTACTAATAGTATTATCAAAATGAGGTATTATTACTAAACCTGTCAATAATAATGCTTCTAATTTTCTAGTAATAGAACTATCAATATGATACAGTATTCTAAACTTATATTTCTAAACTTGTCACTAACAAAACTACTAATTCTCTAATAGTGCTGACAACATGATACAATACATCACTAAACTTTTCACTAATAAAACTGTATTACTGAACTTGTTAATGACAAATCTACTAATTTTCTACTAACAGTAAGATCAACATGAAACAATATTCTAAAACAATATTACTAAACTTGTTGATAATAAAATGACTAATTTTCTACTATCAACCAGTGGCCATATTACTATAACTTTCAATAATAAAACTACTAATTTTCTACTAATTGTTCTATCAACATGAAACAATATTCTAAAAAATATTACTAAAATAGTCTACAATAAAACTACTAATTCTCGACTAATAGTACTATCAACATGAGGCAATACTACTAAACTTTCAATAATAAAACTTCTAATTTTCTACTAATGTTAATATTAACATGAGGCATTATTACTAAACCTGGCAATAATAAAACTACTAATTTTCTACTAATTGTATGAAATACTTGAAACAATATATTGAAAGAATATTAGAAAACTTGTCAATAATAAAACTACTAAATCTCTACTAATAATACTATCAACAGGAAACAATATTCTAAAACAATATTACTAAACTTGTTAATAATAAAACTACTAATTCTCTACTAATAGTACTATCAACTTGGGACAGTATTATTAAACTTATCAATAATAAAACTACTAATTTCCTACTAATAGTATGATTAGCATGAAACAATACCTTAAAAGAATATAACTAATCCTTTTAATAATAAAACTATGAACTAAATAATGCTCTACTAATAGTACTATCAACAGTAGATAGGATAACTAAACTTGTCAATAATAAAATTACTAATTTTCTACAAGTAGTATGAACAACTTGTAACAATATTCTAAAACAATATCACTAAACCTTTCAATAACAAAAATATAAATTCTCTACTAATAGTACTAATATAATATAATATTATATTATTATACTTATATAATATAATGTGACAGTATTACTAAAATTGTCAATAATAAAACTACTTTCTACTAATAGTCTGACAAACTTGCACCAATATTCTAAAATAATATTACTAAACTTGTCCATAATAAAACTACTAATTCTCTACTAATACTACTATCAACATGAAACAATAATCTAAAACAATATTACTAAACTTTAGATTAACAAAAATACTAATTCTCTACTAATAGTACTATAATCAACATGTGACAGTATTACTAATATTGTCCATAGTAAAACTACTACTTTTCTACTAATAGTACAATCATCATGAGACTGTATTAGTAGACTTGTCAATAGTAAGACTACTAATTTTCTAATATTACTACAAGCAACATGAAATGATTTTCTAAAACTATATTACTAAACTTGTCAATAATAAGACTTCTAATTTTCTATTAATAATACAATGAACATAATAAATATTTTAAAACAATATCACTAATCTTGTCAGGAATAAAATGAGTAATTTTCTACTAATAGTACTATTGACATGAGACATTACTAAACCTGTCAATAATAAAACTACTAATTATCTACTAATAGTATGATCAACATGAAATAATATTCTAAAACAATATTACTAAACTTGCCAATAGTAAAACTACTATTTCTCTACTAACAGTACTATCAACATGAGGTATTATTAATAAAACTGTAAATAATAAAACTACTAGTTTATATTAATAGTACAATCAACATGAAACAATATTCTAAAACTATATTACTAAAAATAGTCTACAATAAAACTACTAATTCTCTACTAATAGTACTATCAATATGTGACAGTATTACTAAAATCGTCAATATTAAAAGTACTAATTTTCTACAAACAGTACTATCAACAGAAGATAGAATTACTAATCTTGTCAATAATAAAATTACTAATTTTCAACTAATAGTATGAACAACTTGTAACTATATTCTAAAACAATATTACTAAACCTTTCAATAACAAAAATAATAATTCTCTACTAATAGTTCTATAATCAACATGTGACAATATTACTAAACTTGTCAATAAAAAAATTACTAATTTTCTACTAATAGTACTATCAACATGAAACAATATTCTAAAACAATATTACTAAACTTGTTGATAATAAAATGACTAATTTTCTACTAATAGTATTATCAACATGTAACAGTATTACTAAACTTTTCAATAAAAAAACTACTAATTTTCTACTAATGGTACAATCAACATGAAACAATATTCTAAAAAATATTACTAAAATTCTCTATAATAAAACTACTAATTCTCTACTAATAGTACTATCAACATGAGGCAGTGCTACTAAACTTGTCAATAATAAAACTACTAATTTTCTGCTAATAGTATGATCAACATGAAATAATATTCTAAAACAATATTACTAAACTTGTCAATAGTAAAACTACTAATTCTCTACTAACAGTACTATCAACATGAGTCAGTATTACTAAACCTGTCAATAATAAAACTACTAGTTTATATTAATAGTACGATCAACATTATACAGCATTCGAAAACTATATTACTAAACTTGTCAATAATGAAATTACTAATTCTCTAACAGTGCTATCAATATGAAACAATGCATCATTAAACTTTTCAATAATAAAACAGTATTACTAAACTTGTTAATGATATATCTACTAATTTTTTTACTAATAGTAAGATCAATATGAAACAATATTTGAAACCAATATTACTAAACTTGTCAATAATAAAACAATTAATTATCTACTAATAGTACTATCACCTTGGGACAGTATTACTAAATTTGTCAATAATAAAACTACTAATTTTATACTAATATTACTATTAACATGGGGCAATATTACTAAACCTGAAAAATTTAAAACTAATAATTTTCTACTAATTGTATTAAAAACATGAAACAGTATATTAAAACAATATTTCAAAACTTGTCAATAATAAAAACTACTAAATCTCTACTAATAATACTATCAAACGGAAACAATATCTATAACAATATTACTAAACTTGTCAATAATAAAACTACTAATTCTCTACTAATACTACTATCAACATAAGGCAGTATTACTAAATTTGTCAATAATAAAACTACTAATTTTCTACTAATACTACTATCACCATGATAGAATATTATTAATTTGAGAAGAAAACATCAAATTCTCTACTAATAGTGCTATCATTCTAAAATAATATTACTCAACTTGTTAATAATAGAAATACTAACTCCCTACTAATAGTACTATCAACATGTAACAGTATTACTAAAATTGTCAATGACAAAACTACTACTTTTCTACTAATAGTACCATCAACATGAAACAGTATTCTAAAACACTATTACTAAACTTGTCAATACTAAAACTAATAATTCTCTACTAATGGTAGTCTCAACATGGGACAGTATTACTAAAATTGTCAATAATAAAACTACTAGCTTATAGTAATAGTACAATCAACATGATACTGTATTCGAAAACTATATTATTAATCTTGTCAATAATAAACTACTAATTCTCCAACAGTGTTATCAATGTGAAACAATACATCACTAAACATTTCAATAATAAAACAGTATTACTAAACTTGTTAATGACAAATCTACTAATATTTACTAATAGTAAGATCAATATGAAACAATATTCTATTGTCAATCATAAAATGACTAATTCTCTACTAATAGTACTATTGACATGAGGCAGTATTACTAAACATGTCAATAATAAAACTACTTTCTACTAATAGTACGAACAACATGAAATAATATTCTAAAAGAATATTACTAAACTTGTCAATAATAAAACTACTAATTCTCTACTAATAGTACTATCAACTTGGGACAATATTACTAAACTTGTCAATGACAAAACTACTAATTTTCTACTAATAGTATGATCAACATGAAACAATATCTTAAAAGAATATTGCTAAACTTCTCAATAATAAACTACTATTTGTTTACTAATAATACTATCAACATGAGACAGTATTACTAAACTTGTCAATAATAGATCTACTAGTTTTCTACTAATAGTACTATCAACATGAAACAATATTCTAATAGTACTATCAATATGAAATATCATCATATGATTAAATTTGTCAATGAAAACTACTAAGTTCACTAATAGTTTGATCAAAATGAAACAATATTCTAAAACAATATTACTAAGCTTGTCAATAATAAAACTACAAATTCTCTATTAGTATTCTCAACATGAAACTTCACTAAATTTATCAATAATAAAATTACTAATTATCAATTAATAGTATTGTCATCTGGAAAGAATATTACTGAATTCAACAAAAAGAAAACATCTAATTCTGTACTAATAGTACTATCATCACAAAACAATATTACTAAATATTTCAATAATAAAACTATTAATTCTCTACTAATAGTACTATTACTCTGTAACAGTATTACTAAACTTGTCAATAATAAAACTACACATTTTAATAATCATAATATTGACATCAAACATTATACTAACATAATAAAATCTACTAACTTCACTAGTAGTGTGATCAACATGAAACAATATTCTAAAAGATTATTTATGAGCTTGACAATAATAAAACTGGTAACTCTCTACTAATAATACTATTAGCATGAGACAATATTCTAAAATAATTTTCAATAATAAACTACTAATGTTCTATTAACAGTACCATCAGAATCAATAATAAAACTACTATTTCTCCACTAATGTTATTATAAACAGGAAAATAATACTAAATCAAACTTATTAAACGAGTTAATAATAAAGCTACTAATTCTTTAATAATAGTACTAACATGAAAATCATACTAAAACTATATTACTAAATTTGTCAATAATAAAACTCATTCTTTATGAGCAGCACTATCAACATGAAAAAGTATACTAAAACAATATTAATATGAAAAAGTATACTAAAGCAATATTATTAAACTTGACAATAAAAAAACTGTTATAATCATATTGTAAAAAATAATACTAAAACTATATTGTCATACTTGTCTGTCATAAATTACTAATTCTCTGTTAATAATATTATCAACATGAGAATGATACTAAAACTTTCCTACTGAACATTTTTACTAACTTAAATCTACTAATTGTATTACAATCATATCTATCTAGTTGGAAAGTAAACTAAATTTGTCTTATTACATTATTTTTCCTATTCCTACTAATATAACATCTGGAAATATATGTTAAAACAAACTTATTAAATTCTGTAACTAACACAACATTACTAATTCACTAATAAATTCACTATAAGCAGAAAATTTATTAAAGCAATATCATTAATTTTTTTCTACAGTAAGGTTCACTCTGTAGAAGGCCCAGGGGCCACTCGAAGTAAAAGGGTTGCATTAGGGGATAATTAATGTGGATAGAAGGGAAAGATAACAGTTGACTTTAGATTGTAGTGATTAGAGAAACTTCCTCTTGGGAGTCTGTTCCATAGGGCAGTGGTTCACAGGAGGAAGCTGTTTGAGTGGAACTTATTTCTCGCCTTTGGAATATGGAGGGAATGAGGGTGGTTAGTTACTATGTAAGTGCCATGGCGGGTCTTAGCCATGAAGGTCACCTGGTGGAACCAGAAGATGCAGTTTGTCCAAGCACTTTCCATGGTATTAGTGATAGAACAGTAAGAGACTCACCACATCCCAACTGTAAGAGAGAGGTTGGAGTGTGGAAAATAATTCTTTTCCAATAAGGAATCAGAGACACTTTTGAACTGGAAAGTGAGGACTGGCCAGCTCATGCCAAAATATGGCAACAGTACACCATTTTCAGCCTGATCTGACTCTTATAAAGGTAGAGGATAGCATGAGGAGTGAGGTACTTACTGAAGTGGTACAGGAAACCAATCATTTTACCTGTGTCTTTAGAAACCGATCAGTTTACCTGCATCTTGAGGTCAGGTGTGAGTTTAAGGCCCAGTATCCTTTCAAGGTATGGAGCCTCCTCAAGGGGACACCCATTAATTGTGACCAGCGGTTGTTTGAGGTCTGATCGCCATTGATGTAATGTAACCAGTTTGGCTTTAGAGAGATTTAATTTAATCAGCCAGGTTATCCTCACTGGTAAGTTAGTGTTAGATTGCAAGAGAGGTCAGCTGCCAATCTCTGATCATCAAGACTTCTAGAGATGTGCCGTCACATCATCAGCATAGACATTTACAAATGAATGGAGTATATTTTTAAGTAGATCATTTATGTAATTCCAAAAGAGGATTGGTCCAAGAAGTGGCCCCTGGGGAATGCCTACATTGACTGCCAGGGACTTGGAGGACTGGCCATTAATAACTACCTTCAAGGATCTACCTTTTAGGAAGGATTTTATAATAGAGAAAATGCTACTAGTGATTCCATAGCTGGAGAGCTTGTGTAGCAAACCTTTGTGCCACACCTTGTCGAAGACCTTCAAGATATCTATTGCTATGATCATTGTCGTATGTGTGTTGTCAAGGGCCTCACTAATTTTGTGTGTAATGGTAGTTAGAAAGTCAGCAATGGATTGGGCTGACTGAAACCCATACTGCTCATCACTCAAAAGGTTGTTCCTATCTTTGTGCTCAACGACCTTCTTGTTGATTAAGGCCTCAAAAATCTTACTGATGGTATTGAGGAAATTAATGCATCTATACTGGGAGTAGGGGGGGAGAATCGGCTGCCCATGTTCTTGAAGACTGGAAATAAATTTTGCAAGAATCCACATGCTTGGGAAAGATTTCTCCTTCAAGCAACAGTTAAATATCTTTGCTACAATCGGGGATAAAGGCGTACTAACCTTAAATTACTAATTCAGTACTAATAGTAGGATCTACATGAATGCTATATCAATTTGTACTTCATTTTTTCTTGAGATATTACTAACAGTACAATCTAAGTAAAACCTATACTAAAGCAATATTGTTAAACTTACAAATGATGAGAATACTAATTATCTATTAACAATACTAACGACATGAAAAGAATAATAAGACATTCTTATCGAACTTGTGACCAACATAATTAGTTACTAATCATATTATCGACTTAAATAGTATATCAAACCACTCTTATTAAACTTGTTAATCATGTGATATTATTAATCCGTTACTAATAATATTATCTAAATTACTAAAAATACTATACAAAAGCAATAATACAAAAATAATTATCTACTAATGAAACTATCGCCATGGAAAGTATGCCATAACAATCCATGTAATTTTACTAATTCACTACTAATGGTATTGTTAACATGTAAATTATACTAAAATAATCTTACTAAACCTGTAAGTAATAAAAGTACTAATTATATACTAATGGTACTATCAACATGAAAAGTATCGTAAAACAATCTTTAAACTTTTAGCAAATACTGTTTACTAATTTGCTACTAATGGTACTAACATCATTAAAAGTATACTAAAACAGTATTTATCATCAACTAATAATACTACTAACTCTCTACTGACAGTACTATTAACTATAAAAGTACATCAAAACATTTTTTATACTTATAATTGATATAATTTTACTAATACTTTATTATTAGAGCTTACAGTATGAAATGTATACTAAAACAATATTACTACTGTAACTAATGCAACATTATTAATTTATTACTAAAAGCACTATATATATATTTATATATAATATTACTAATTTTGTACTAATTTGACCTTACTAATGCATTACTAAAATAGCACTTTTAACATGAATAATAAATGAAACAACACTTATTAAACTTTTTGGTAATGTGACCATTAGTAATTCAATACTAATAGATCAGCAAGAAAAGAATACAAAAACAATTTTACTAAACTTGTAAATAATAAAGTACTTATACTCTACTAATATTATTCACACAAATAAACACACATAAACAGTTTTATTAAAATTGCAACTAATTTTACTAATTCATTTCTATTTCTGTAGCTAACATGAAAAATATGTTAAAACAATCTTACTAAACTTGTCAATAATAAAAGTACTAATTATCCACTAATAGTACTATGAACATGAAAAGTATTCTAAAACAATATTAGTAAACATGTAACTTTGTAATGCAGCCTTACTAATTTATTGATAAAAGCTCTATAAATATGAAAATGTTATTAAAGCAATATTACTAAATGCTACTAATTTGCTACTAACACCACTATTACTATAAATAGTATATTAATTCAGTCTTATTAAACGTTTGACTCATGAGCCATTACAAATTTGTTTACTAATAGAGCTATTGTAATTAAAAGCTTACTAAATCAATCATAGTGAACTAATAAATAATAAAAATATGAATTATCTACCAGTAGATTATCAGCATGAAAAGTATACTAAAATAGTCTCATTAAACGTGTAACTAATGCAGTTTTATAAATCTGCTATTAATAGTAGTATCAACATGGAAAGAATGCTAACATAATCTTACTAAATTGTCAATAATAAATGTACTAATTCCTCACAGTACTATATCATGAAAAGCATACTAAAAGAATATTATTAAACTTTCTACTAATGGCACTATAACATTGAATGTATATGAAAAACCTATTTAAATTTTTAACAAATATAACTTTACTCATTCTTTACTAGTAGTACTATCTATATGCATAATAAAGATTGTTATTAAAGTTTTAACTAATAACTAATTTGATACTAAAAAATATTATAAAAACATTACTAAAGCAACTTTATTGAATTGGAAACTAATCTAACATTACTAATTCATTACTAATAGTGCTATCAACAGAGATAGTATGTCAAACCAATCTAATGTAACTAATTTGATATTAATACAATTTTTACTAATACTATAACAATCTTAATAAACTTGCAAATAATAAATTTCTACTAATTGTACTATCTACAGATACACATTTACTAATTCATTACTAATAATACTATGGACATAAAATGTATACTCGAGCCATTATATCAAACATGTAACAAAGCAAATATTACTAATTTGTTACTAATAGTAATCTCCATATTAAAAAATACTATATCAATAGTCATTAAGCTGAGATTAATGTATGTTTACTAATTCATTACTAATAGTATTATAATCATGAAAACTTTACTAAAACTTTGAGCTAATATACTTTTACTAATTTGCTACTAATAGTATTATGAATATGAAAAGTAGTCTGAAACAGACTGTGAACTAATGAAAATACTAATTATCTATTAATAGTACTATCAATATTAATAGTATATTAAAGCAATTTAATATAACTTTATTAATCCTTTACTAATCGGTCTATCAACATGAAAAGAATACTAAAACGATTTTTTTAAATTTTTTACTGATTAACTCCATTAATTCAATACTAATATTGTTATAAACATTAACAATGTACCAAACCAAAGTTACTGAATTTGTTACTCATGTAACATCATTTAACTAGCTGCTAATAATACTAACAACACAACAAGTATAGAAAATCAGTCTTACTAAACTTGTTCATAGCATAATTTTATTTATTCACTAATAATACTAACAGCATGAAATGTATACTAAAACAATCTTGTTAAACATGTTATTAATGTAACTTTATTAATTTTCTACTAATAATACTGTCAACATGAAAAGTATTCTAAATATTTTTTTAATTGTTACTAATTAACTAATAAATATTCTAAATATTTTTTAATTGTTACTAATTAACTCATAAATCGCTACTAATATTAAAATAATACCGAAAAATCTACTAAAAATTTGTTAATTCTTGGTTGAATTTGATCAAACTTGTATGGATATGCACACACATACATACATGCATACATATATATATATATATATATATATATATATATATATATATATATATATATATATATATATGAAAACAGTACTTAGATTTTACTGTAATCCGTGACTAAAAGTTTCATGTGAAATTTTTTGTTCCTGTCCTGGTGTACGCACTCAGGTCCCCACCTAAAATAGACCTTGTGCCACATCTCATCCTAGTGTGGGGACAGAGTAAATACCATGTTACTGACGCACAATTATCAGGTGATCAAACATCAATAATGCTCATTTTTAATAAGTATGGCATTGTTTCTTTTATCGATTATAAATATTTATTTAGCACGTGGTATTTTGAGACAAAATAATTATTCACTGGATGTCAAAAGCAATATTATTACCCCAGAAAGTTAAAATCCTGATTATAGAGTAAAGTTCATGTTGTCATGTGGTAGCCATCTAGTTTGGGAGTTGTACCCATTAGAAAGTTCATAGATTCTCAATCGTGGTATGCCACCTTTAAATGATGGTATGTATACCTGCCAGGTAAAAAATTCTTTACCTCTTTCTTCGCTATGTGCATGTTTCCTCATCACCAGCAGAGAACTGCTATCATCTGGGTGCCTCCTTTGTAGGTCCGTGAAACTCTTGGACAACAGCCATCCTCAACTTTTTTATGGAGTCTGTCAGCAGTCTAAGAGCACAACCAGATCTGGTCTCTTTCGTCCTGGTCTCTTTCGACGAACTGCTTTGCTCAGTCTGTCCAGTGTTTCACTCTATCTGATTAAATTAACTGTCTGACATTACATTATGAAGTCCACGAACAGCACAACGATTTCATCCAAGAACACAATTGCCATCAATTTTTTCGGTGACTGCTGAACTCTAAATGTTTAGGTGAGCGGTGATGATGGATGCTTCCAGGTAAACGAATCAATCTTTTCCTCTGGGGTAACATAATGAACCCAAGTCTCATCGCCTGGGACCATGTGCTCTAGAAAGTCGCTTATCAGCTCTACTACATCATTCCAAAATCTGACGAAAAATGGCTGTACTTTATTTCACTAAATTGCTTTAAGACTCAAAGTTGGATTTTTTCCCTTCGTAATCAAATGTCTCGCATCTGTGTTCACTATTTTATTGTGACAGCCATCTGTGTCGTGACGTCAGATACGCATGCGCTCAATATTTAGACTGTTCAGGTTGTTACAAAAAGGGCCGCTTATCACTCTGTTGCTTTGTGTCTACAGGTTTCTCAGTGTTTTAATTCAGGTCGATTCATATCTGTCTAACTTGCCATTCGGATAAAACTCGTATTTACTTAGAATAAATAAATATATATATATATAATATATATATATATATATATATATATATATATATATATATATATATTAAACAGATACGAACAAGTAATCATTATTTTTTTTTTATAATGTATTGTTTGATTAAGAAATATCATATACTAAGACAATACATAAGTTTTTTGTCATCGTATTTATTTTTACTGTATAATTTGCTAACGTATGAAACTAATATTTTTAATGCAATTCTACTTATAGGTATACTAGCTTACTAACAGAGTATCATCCGGGATTGTCTTGAGATAATTGATTTGATTCTATCGTTATTAGTTTATCTCTGCCGGAATAGTGATTTTCCAAGAGTAGCTTAAATGTGGCACAAGGCCGAAATTAGGAGGCACCCAGTGAGGATCGAAATCACTACTCAGTTGTAATTGTTCTAGCGAGCCAAGTTTGCTAACCATTACACCGCCTCGAGGTGCCCAAAAAATGATTTTCTAAGCGTAGCTTAGACTTGGCACGAAGCCGAAAGTATGGGGCACCCAGTGAGGATCGAACTCACTACTCAGTCGTAATTGTTCTAACGAGATAAACTTGTTAATCATTACACCGCCTCAGGGTGCCCATCTCTGCCTGAATAAAGTAAAATTACTAATGTACTTTATTTATCAAATCAACTGATATAACTAATGGCCATATATATATATATATATATATATATATATATATATATATATATATATTATATATTTATAAACTAACTTTTAATCAAAATTTTGATATTAGATATTAGTGAATAAAAATGATTCCGAGAAGCAATAAATATATAAGAGGGAGGGGGACATTAAATTTATGACATTTCCACATTATTATTATTATTGACATCAAATAGAGTTTCTTTTTCTTGACGCATGCGTACGCACTCCGTCGGAGTTTTCCAAAATGGTGCGTCTCGAAAATTAAATTTTTTTATTGAATTATTTTTTGTATACTAAAATATACTCATGCAACTTGTGACTACTGTCGTTACCTAATTCGTTACTAATAGTACTATTAGCACATAAAGTATTTCAAAACAATCTTACTAAACTTGTCAAGAATAAAACTACTAATTCTTCATTGCTATCAATTTGAAACGTACAGGAAAATATTAAACTTGTAAGATTATTAATTCGTTACTAATATTACTAACAACATATAACTATACTATACTAAAACTATACTAAAACTATTTTATTAAACCTTTACCTAATACTAAAGAATTATTAAACTTTTAAATAATAATAGCACTAACTCTCTACTCATAGTACTGACAATATTCAAAGCATATTAAGAAATCTTATTAAACTTTTAATTCATGTTACTTTACTAATTAATTACTAATACTACTATCAATATGAAAAGTGCGCTAAAACACCATTATTATTAAATTTAAAACTGACATAACTTGACTATTTACTAACAGCAATATCAACACGAAAAGTATTTTTATCAAACTTTTAACTAGTGCAACTGTACTAATACGTTACTAAAGTACTGTCAACATGAGGAGCATACAAACAAGTTTTATTTAATATATATTTGATGTAACCTTACTAATACGTTACTAATAGTACTATCCAAATAAAATATATAAAAGTAATATTACTAAACTTGGAAATGAAAAAGACTAATTATTTACTACCAATACTATCAATAATGCACTCATGAAACTTGTGAATAATGTAATTTTACTAATTCGTTACTAATTGTACTATTAACAAGAAAACTATACAAAACAGTCTTAAATTTTTAAATAAGTAAAATACTGATTACTTACTAATAGCATCATAAAAAATTAACTAAAACAATCCTACTTAATTTGTAAATAATAAAAGTACTGATTATCTCCAAATATATTAAAACAATAAACGTGTAACTATTGCCAGATTACTAATTAGCTCATAATAGTACTAACGTCATGAAAAATAAAATAAAATTATATTTTATATAATTATAATAATTTTCTAATTTTTGTCACAAAGACTGAAAAGTGAGAATTGGGGAGCTTAAGACCAAATATGGCAACAATATTCCATTTTTGATTAATTCTGATTCTTGGAAAGATGTAGCAGAAAGTGTCAGGAACTTCATTTAGCTACAGAATGAGCTAACCATTTTTCCTAAATCTTTAGCAATGGATTGTATATATGCTTTCCAAAAAATGCCAGGATAGAGCCAACCGAATCTTTCTTTATTTCTGGATAATGATCGAGACATTCGGAAGTGACATGACACCTTCCTTGGTCCCAAATACTGGATAATGATGGCATTATCCATAACTCTGAATCTTTTACAAACATAGAATCCAACCATTTTTGTAAAGTTTCAAACATAGTATCTAGATGAGTTGGCAAGGCTAGAGATGAAAAGTTTATCCAGAATGAGCCATTTTTCCCAAATCTTTAAGAATGGATTGTATATATGCTTTCAAAAAATGCCAGGATAGAGCCAACCGAATCTTTCTTTATTTCTGGATAATGATCAAACATTCGGGATACACCTCCTTTCTACTATAATGATGATCCATAACTCTTGTTGTATCTGAACGCTTTATCCAACCATTTTTGTAAAGTTTCAGATAGAGATGGGAAAAGATGAGTTGGCAAGCTGCGGAAAAAGTAGCAGAAAGTGTCAGGAACTTCATTTAGCTACAGAATGAGCTAACCATTTTTCCTAAATCTTTAGCAATGGATTGTATATATGCTTTCCAAAAAATGCCAGGATAGAGCCAACCGAATCTTTCTTTATTTCTGGATAATGATCGAGACATTCGGAAGTGACATGACACCTTCCTTGGTCCCAAATACTGGATAATGATGGCATTATCCATAACTCTTGGAATCTATTTACAAACATAGTATCTGAACGCTTTATCCAACCATTTTTGTAAAGTTTCAGATAGCTGAGCTTTGAATTCTGGGATATCTTTCTACTAGATGAGTTGGCAAGCACGGCTAGAGATGAAAAGTCTGCGCTTCTATTTAAGTCCATAGTTGAGGGGAGGGGAAAAGGAGATCTATACTTATTTTCCTGTGACTATTTGTGTAAATGTGAATGAAATAAACTCGACCGGAATTCGAACTCTGCTCCCCGATTTCTTCTTTCGTGTCACTCATCATTCAACCACCTGCACGCAAGTATTCCAAGAAAGACTGAACCCAAAAACTAACATTGGGCACAATTTTGATCGGGATCTGCAACAACTCGCAAATTGGAAAAATACAACAAAAATATTATCGAACAGATCTTGTCGGTTGAACTTAAGAAAACTTAATATATTATTTCAAATGTTATTATAATGAACACACTGTATTTATCTCATTTTATCCCTATCGAAGAACACATATTTTTACTGGGATTTCTCGAAAGCGCAAACCGAGAGACGTAATACACGCTGTTTAATATATAAAAATGAGGCGTCTACTTCAAATAAGAAGTATTCACTATCATAACATTTGGAGTAATAATAATGTCCTATTAAAAGAAATCTATTATTATATATATATATATATATATATATATATATATATATATATATATATATATATATATATATATATATATATATATATATATATATATATATATCGAATGATATATGATCGAAATAAAAGTGTAAAACTTAATATTACGAGACATATTAAAACAGGCAAAGCAACCAGTTTCGCTCCCGCTCTTCAAGCTTCAACGGGAAATTTAAAATGAACACAGATAAATGTACAATAAAAGGAAGTTGTGAATATATATATATATATATATATATATATATATATATATATATATATATATATATATATATATATATATATATATATATATATATAAACAGTGAGTTCAAATATATATATAAACAGTAACGAATTGAATAAAAATTCAATGGACTTTCTTTTAGGACCGACTTCAATTTTGGAGGAAATCGTTCATCAGATTTTTCTTTACACTAACGAGCGTTTTTTATCAGCCCGGCTTTAAACGCGGTAAATTCTAATAATTTTGCGTGTTTTGCTCGTCGTTATCAATTTCAATTCTGTTACATACATACATATATATATATATATATATATATATATATATATATAAATAATAGTATATATATAAAAAGTCTGATAAGGATAAAAGAAAGCTCCTTAGTGAGTTAGTGTGAGGCTAATGTGGATGACTTCTATTTCGGGGTACGACTCCCGCCCACGTACACTCTCTTTAGGCCTTTTTAATTGTTGACAAATTATTAGCAGGTGCTCAAATGGATTGGATAAAGGTTTCCCTTACAGAAAGTCGAGAGGGAGAGGGAAATATACGTATTTCTAAAGAGGAAACCTATACCTGAACAAATAAGTTATGTACATCTCAACCATTAAAACGAACAAGACAGGCTTTTTTCCCTACTTAACTTGTTAGTTCTGATTGAAAGCTCCGCTGAACAAATATGACAATGTCAAAGGTAGTCAGTCTTTAGCCAGAAATTAGAAAAAAATGATCATCACAAAATAGAAAGTTCTGCGTGTAGCACCACTTAGTTTTCAAATTATATATTCGCCAAGTGCCAACATTCGAAACATCATGCATATAGATAGATAGATAGATAGATAGATAGATAGATAGATAGATTATGTATTGTTCATCTGTGCGGAGATGGTCCAACATTCACCACCACATAGAATAACTGATATTATGTAATAATTCAAAACACTTTTCTTTGCTTCTAATGAGATTTTCCTGTTTCTTAATACTTTGATTAGTTTTTGGAAGGCATCTTTCGAGTTTCGGTATCTCACTTTCTGTCCTCTGTTAAAACATTTCCCAAATATTTAAATTGATTGTCTTCCTTGATTTTGAGATTACTCAAATGGTCTCTCTACCTTTCTTTTGTTCTCTTTCTCTTTCTCTCATTCACTTACTTTCTTTCTCAAAGCATAAGGGAAATAGATATGTGCCTTTTCCCGAGACTTAAGCTAGTTTCTGCGTAGAGCTCTTGATTGAGCCTTAATCACAATAGTCAAGGAGGAGTAGATGTGATAGGCATCAATAAACTATAGAAGAGCTCGAAATTGATCGCTGCATTTAAGTATTGAATTAATGTTTAAGCTTACCTTTTAAAAGTTCAGCGATAATTCTTCTGCCGCCACTTAATTTAAAGACAATTTGATGTACGTAGGTCCTTACTTTTGGTGCAAACAATTATTTTTATTTCATGGGTGACTTTCGCTAGATTTCGTAATTAAGTTTGATTATTCCCAAATTGATTTCCAAGTTATAAAAATTGTTATCATACAAAAAAATTCGTCGTAAAAAAAATCCCGTAAAAATCGCCGAAAACAATCGCAGTAATGAAAACTTGAGAATCCAAAATTTCAGGATTGCGGGTCCGCATCTGCCCCAGAATGTTTTTTTTTTTAATTTGCCCACGGAGTCGGCCTGATTCCAAAATGGTAGGATATTTTGGGCTACAGCCTCTAGGTTTAAAGTTGAAAAGTTTGACACAGTGACAAATTGACATTCGCATTTATTTTATAGATTTTCGTCTACCGGACTCAATATTCGAGAAAATTCGCAAATAGAAGTATATTAAGTACAAGATGATGAGGAAAAATGCATATTTATTATTAATTGTATATACAGAGTGCATCAGAAATACCACCCTTTTTTTCGTGACAACAGATTTTTTCGTTTTTATTATGTGTGTGTGTGTGTGTGTGTGCGTGTGTATACATACAGATTTCCCAATGAAATTTCCACATGAACTTTCTCAACGAAGGTTACAAATACCTTTATGTCGGGTCACTCGGTCTGTATTGACAATCTCCGATTAGAGGTGTTCCTAAGTATTTAGATGTTATTCCTAAGTCACCTTGTCCAACTGGTCATTCAAACTAATCTTCTCAACACTAGGCCATGATGCTCTCTCTCTCTCTCTCTCTCTCTTTCTCTTTCTCTCTCTCTCTCTTTCTCTCTCTCTCATTGTTATTATTATTGTTGCTGTTGTTGTTGTACTTGTATTTTGCCTTTGTTTTGCGTAGTGCGAGTCGCCCCACCTCCCGCTCCACCAAATCTCAACCAGAAACCTCAAGAGACAAGATTTTGTATCACAAGATGCAAAAAGATGAAGTGCCATGCAATCACAGATAAAAAAAAAGAAATGTAATTATGCTCCCTGTATAGGGAGAAATCTACGCAAGATGTGAGAAGCGCCAATGAGTAATTTTTTTGTAATTCACATATTTTAGGCCTTCCAGGAATTTTATCCACATATTTGTTTGCTACTTTTGATATCATTCCCAAAAAGCCCCCCCCCAAAAAAAAACAGGTAATGTCGTTGTCTTGAGATGTCACATTTTACTGGTTTCTGTATCGAAGTCGTTGTATTTACTTTTCAAAGATGTGTTTTTGTCGGTTAGGACTGCAACATCTATCATCAAACATTGTATTTTCAGCAGAATTATGACTGATCGACTTGCTTGTATTTCCCTATCAGTCTGAACGTTGAAATTCCACAAGATTGTCACATCACTATTTTGTACAACTTGTGATGGCTTATGTTAGCACTAATTCTCTTTGCGAGAAAGGTTGAATGAGCGACATACTTACCAATTATTATTATTATTATTATTATTATGTACCTTTTGTAATGACGAATGCAAGTTTTGAGATTCTGGTATTTTTGAGACATTATTTTAAACTGGGCCACAAAGCTGTTTAAGGAATTCAGGGTGGAGAAGGAACTGAATCCGTATCTAAGTGCCATGCCCCAAATTGTTTTTTTTACGGTGGGGTGATGTTTCTCTTGAAATAAAGTCCAGAAGTGATCGGCTATCATTGGTCGATTATAATGATTTAATAAAACCCCGCCATCAATTCAAAAACTTCGTTAGAGCGAAGAACATCAAAAGATTGGCAATATAATTATATATTAACATTTAGTTAATTAAAAAGCGAAAACAAATCTGGTCCAGCGCAATATTAATTTCAAATTAGAATTCACTGAAGCGTAATACTGAAATCCGTGCATCAGTTCTCATATCCCCTGTGACATTTGGATTTAAAAATCTTTTTCTCGATGCTATAGTAAACTGTATCTGTCCATTCCAGTCATGTAGTTACAGTTATTATTATTATTATTATTATTATTATTATTATTATTGAGTGATAGCTGTTGAGCACGCCAACCAAGTAAGGCTGGGGTACTAATAGACGAAGCCCAATATACCGATCAATAATACCCCATCCTTTAAGGCTATATCATGTACATACACTGCCAAATGTGCACTATGTGGTGATCATCTTCTTCTATATGACGCGTCCATTCATGGCTCTCCACACTTTCCTCTCCTTTGTAGCTCTTAATAAATTTTGTCTTTTTATTATCTCTCCTAAGCTTTGTTCCACCATCCATTTACACATGCTCTCTAGGTAAGTTATGCGTTATTTTCTCTATCCCTTTTGTCTTCAATCTGTCCTGTGGATATCAAATCTTCCAAGCCCTCTTTCCTCATTATGTGCCTTAGAAATTTCAACTGTCACTTACTGATTTTCAGTATAAGTGTCCTTTTTGTTTCCATTTTCTCTAAAACTTCGTTGTTGCTCGCATTTTCGGTCCCAGATATTTTTGCAGACGGGCCCCAATTAGAAATAGAAACAGGTCGAGTAACCTTGTTTGCTCAGACGGTAATTCGACTAAAAATGTTCGTAAATATGGAGACATGACTCGTAAGTCCGCCTATTCCTTATAATTAAAAAAAAAAAAAGCTCTCACCAGTCGGTGATTGACTGTGCTACTGAGCGGGATATTTACTTTAACCTATTTTAATTCATCATTATCTTCAGTCTCATGACCAAGTTTAGGTATAACTGATCACCTGACCAGCTTCCTCTATATATCTCTGGTGCGTGTCAATGTATGAGTCTCTTTTCTAGTCAACTTGCTGATTTTGTCAGCCCATTGTTTCCTCTGCTTCTGCTTCTGTTTCTTTTGCCTAAGGAGTTATCTTGTAGAATGGCTGCGGAGTGTGAAATTACTATTGGCTCTTATGACGTGTCAAGACCGTTTTAAGTTTCTCTTGACAATGGACATGAGTTTTGCAATGGGCCTGTTTCTTGTTTGATGGCGTCTCGCATTGCATCATTTGTGAATTGTTGCAAATAGAAGATGCCTGGAATGGTTTTGCAGTATCTCATTTCTAATTGCTTGGATTCCTCCCAGTAATTCTGCTGTCCAAGATTTCAAAGGTCCATTCATGCAACAGTCTGGTTGTTAGTTTTGTGACAGCTGCCATTGTTTGTACTGCGATAGAAAGTTTTACTTCAATGATAAGTGAGCCAAGATATTTGAACTGATTCACTACTTTTAAGTTCCCAACAACCGACACTTATCTTTGGTTGTAAGTCCTTTCTCATTAATTCCTGAAAGACAAAACATATATACCTTCAATCAGTTAAAATATGAAGTCCCGAGAGGCATGCCTAGTGTAGCATCAATATATTATTATTATTATTATTATAAAAGTAAAAATAAATCTTTTTAACTTTTGTTTTTAATCACAAAAGCTATTGGTATGATTTTTGTTGTTTCGACTTAAACAAAATACAAGCTATTAACCAAAAAATCTTAAATGGATAAAGTTCACCGTATGATATGAGCTGTGCTTGTCAGAACTATTTTGGGGATTTCCTGGAGATATGGTTCCCCAGGGATTTTGTTGATTTGTTCTTGAGTTCCTTTCTTTATCAGACCCAAAGCTCCAAAAAAATTTTTTTTTCTTTTTCCATCTCCAGGTCTTTGTATTTGCTTAGTTTTTCAAAAACCTTTGCAAAGACACTTTTGTTATTTGGTACGCTAATCTCAATCAATATGCAAACGTTTTTCTTTTGTCTTTGACAATAATGTCATTTAATTTAATTGTATAGTTCGATCTCTGTTGATAGAAAACTCCCAGAGGATGGTAACACCTGCTCCCTCAATTATTATTGTTTAATTTCCTTTGGTTTCTGGTGTATAATCATTTCTTTTCGGGTCTCGACCAGAGACCTAAGTTCAGAAATGGCACCAGGACATTTTCCATTGAGCAGTTATAAAATATATATATCACACATCTTTTACATAGATAAAGCCCTTTGTAAGGTATGGGCTGAACTTGTGAGTACAATTTTTGTATTTCTTTATGGCGTGGGCTACCAGGAATCCCTTCAATGATTCTACTGGAATCTTTTCCAATCAATCCGAGGGATCCAACTACAACTGAAATTGTTAATGTCCTCATGCGCCACATTTTCGAGATTTCGATTTCAAGGTTCTTGTATTTTGATAGTTTTTTTTTTAAATCTTCAAAGATACATAGCAGTCTGCAGGGACTGCCATGTCAATAAGGAGGCACATTTTGTCGTTACGATCTCTAATAATGATGTCGGGCCGATTAGCTTTGATTGTTCTGTCTGTGTATATTGTAAAGTCCCATAAAATTGTTACTGCTCGTATGTCTGTAGCCGGGTCTGGGTGGTGTTCATACTAATTTCTCGTAGTTTCCTTTCCGTAAGTGTTGCAGATTTTCCAGTGCAGATATTAGCCCACTCTGTCGTACCGTTCTATATCCAGTGGGTTATTATTATTATTATTATTATTATTATTATTATTATCTTCGATTTCTATTGTATAATTATTTCCTTCCGGGTCGCAACCAGAGACCTAAGGTTAGAAATGGCATCATGCCTTTTCCACTGAACATTTTTGTAAAAAGTAATAAAAACAAAAGAATATAAGAGGAGATACATTTGACATGGATAAAGCCCTTCGTAAGGGCTGTACTTGTCATAACATTTTTTTTTTGTATTTTCTTTAAAGCATGGGCGACCAGGGATCTCTTCAATGAGTCTATCAGAATCTTTTCAAATCAAACCAAAAGTCCCAACAACAATCAAAATTATTAATATCTTCATTTACCAAATTTTTAAAAATTATTATTAGTAGTAGTAGTAGTAGTATTGCGGCATACATCTTTATTAAATTATATCGAGAGATAGAGACAGGCCTAAAATTATGTTTGTACGTGACAGATATTTCTCTATATCAACTATTTAATTGGTTCTTAGCTTTCCTCCATTTCTCCGTCCTTTCCTTTCTTTTCATTTCCCTTCTCTGTGACCTTCCGTATTCATGGCTGAAAAATGACAATTGGCTTTTCGCAAAAGCCACAGACGTTAACCTTGATTACCCCGAGTAGACCTGTTCGTTCAAATCGGACCACCAACACAATACGAAACATGGCGTTATTTTCATATTACGCTGCTGTCTAGTATGTGTGGGAATAGTCATTCCATGTCTGTCTGTCCGGTTGATTAGTCGTCTACAGCTGAAAGTTTACAAAACAAGGCAAAAGCAATAAAGATAAAGGACAGCCATCTTTGTCGCTGTCGTCTGCTTGTTCGGAATTTTTAGAAAACAAACGCTCACCGATACAACCGAGAGTCTGCTTGACACTCGAGGGAAGTGAATGCTAACCGATAAACACAATCTCTGATCATTAAAATGTAGTTAGACGCTAAATTTCTTTCTATTATTTTGATCTCTCTGAGGCGATTCCGTGAGAGAAATAAAAGAGATTACGGATATCAGACATTAGTTCAAGGTCAAACAGATCACGTTTAAATGAGGAACAAGTAGAATGCCTTCTTTTTTTTAATACCCCGTGTCGATTATCTATATTAAAATCAAAATCTTATATCATTTTTTAAAAACTGGTTCTTAGTCTCTCTCTCTCTCCCTCGCACTCTTTATCTCTACCCTCTCTCTCTCTTTCTGTCTCTCTCTCTCTCTCTCTCTCTCTCTCTCTCTCTCTCTATATATATATATATATATATATATATATATATATATATATAATGATAAAATATAGTTTTTTAAGGTATGCTATATTTATGGGTCAAAATGCTCAATGTCAGGGATAGAGCATCAGTAAATATAGTGTCCACTTTCGTATATATATATATATATATATATATATATATGTGTGTGTGTGTGTGTGTGTGTGTTGCGTATATTTTGGCAGCATGTTTTCATTAAGACATGTCTCGTTAAATAATTTATGCAAGTCTACTTATTTTTAATATGATACCCTCATATTCACGAACAACGTTCTTAGTTTTCTTATTAAAGAAAGATAGAAAGTTACCATATTGATGCATATTCATTTATTCCGAATACTTTCGACATTAGAAAAATGTCATCTTCTGGGTCTTGTTTTATCAAGGTCTTGTTTTATCTAAAACAATCTGTTGTGTTTATCTGAAAATTATTTTATTTTAAATTATGTTTAAGTTTTAAAATGTTTACAGCAGATAGTTTTAAAATATCTAGGTTTTAAATAATAGCTTTAAATAGTTTTTCAAAAATAGATAATCTTAATAACTTAGTTACCTCCATTGAAGTTACTACACGAGTCCGCTTACATCATAAAATTTATAAATCGTACAGTGCATTAGTTTTAGCTTTTTTCACTTCACAAATAAAAAATTTAATTTTCAAATAAACATTATATTGCCATTATTATTATTATTACCATTCCCGTCTGTTTCCGTCTGTGTATGTCAGTCTTTTCATCTATCTATCGGCCTTTCCTTCCATACATGATCAGCCATGCCCGATTTCATTTCACTTCTCATTCCGGTTTTCGTTGTTCCTCAAGCCTTACTTTTAGGAGACGACTTGTGTCACCTTTAGGCTATAAGGATCTCCTTAGTAGGCCTAACAAACAAATCAATACAATATGGGGGCCGTGGATAAAGAATGAAAGATAAATGGCAGTTGCAACATAATCAGCAGCCAGATTAAGTTTAAAGTTCTAAATTCAAAAGCGTTGTGAATTTGATGACATAGTTGCTGAGTTCAATCCCTGGGTCGGGCAGTGTGTATTTGTGGAAACGGGCAAGCAATAAAATAAAAATAAGAACTAGACGAGATATCCAAGTTCAGAATTCGCTGTTGGTTACCCAGATCGATATAAACCTGAGGAAGGCCGAAACGTTGTGATAACAACAATAAAGATGAGGAGAATAGTCCGAATATAAATATCGTAAATATAACTATTAATGTGGCATGCTTTGTATTAGTACTTTACCAAAAAGACAAATTAGAAAGGCATCAGATTTTGGGATTTTGTTCTCTTGATTAAAAGCGGCTCATCGATTTTGAACATGGCGAGTACGAACATCCATGTTCTAAAGCCAACAACGCCCATGACAGAAAGCAAGAAATGACACCAGTAAGAAAATAATCTATAGACATAAACGTTAGCGTTTCCACTTTGTACTAATTCAGTCTATTTGATGTCTATTTAAACCCTGAACACTCTGTTTATTGACAAAAGAACGTAAACGTTCTTATTTTGATTTTAGCTGATGAGCTGGAATCTAGACATTGAATTTTTTTAAAAAAGTGTACTTCCTGACGTTTTTTGAATTCAAGTACAAATGTATATTTACATAACCTAATTAAATAGGATAACAAAGCCGTCTTGTTTTAAATTGTTTACAGCTAATTTCCCTGAGAAAAACTTGCCTGTTAGCGAACACTAGCTGCTGGGGGTGAAATTACAATCACTCTTCTACAAATATATGTTACAAATGGAATTGAATAAGACTATTGTAAAATGTATAACGAGGAGTGGTAAGAAATGATTTCATTTCTTTTTATTTTCTTATAATTATTTATTAAATTTCAAACGTTATAAATACATGTTTTAAATTCTAAAAGGGATCTAATACAGCATATTTTTTATTTATTTTTTTATGACTCATCAACCTTTTACAGGTTATTTAAAGCCAGAAAATATTTTTAGATTGTAAGATTATTTTTGAAAATAATGATTTACTGATACAAGTCCTATTAATTAACATATAGATGGAGAAGAAGAGGTGGATGAATACCTTTTCGAAGCGTATTTTCGTGTAAGTAATTATAACGAACCGGGATGTTGGATTCGACTATCCGATTTCCAATTTCCAACTGTTATCCATTACACCATCCGCATATCCAAGTACTTGGTATTCCCAAGAGGTCACCCATCTAGGCACTAACCAGGCTCGACGTTGTTTAACTTCGTATGAGAACCGATGTTTCAACGTGATACGGTGATAGGCTATATTTTTTTTTAATTGTTAAGAGACAGTTGTCATCAAAAGTTGAGAAGCTCCACCCAATAATCATGGAAATGAATTTCTTTTTTTGTTTGTTTTTCTTTTTAAAAATATTGCATCTTTATTGTGGCCATAAACTTCCAAGGTATATTTTTGAATTATAAGAATATTTAGAGGCGGATTCATGGCATTCCCAACGTTATTTACGTGTAAGTGAATATAATAAACCTGATTGGAATTGGAACTCGGCCCACCCGGGCTTCCAATTCCGAGTCGTTATCGATTACACCATCTGCACATCCAAGCTTACAGCACTTGCTATTCCAAAACGGTTACCCATCTAGGCCAGGCTCAATGTTGCTTAATTTTAACTTGTTTCAACATGTTGCGCCCATAAATCTTGTTACTTCTTTGAGATGATCTGTGCTGGTAATTTTCATTATTGCAATCTTCCGTTTTTTCATTCGGAGGTCAGGTGAGTTGGTCGGCCATTCCAGGAACCCACTATCATAACCTGGAAGAATTTTGACTTGACTAGTATATACAACACGGAGCAATTTCCTGTATAAATTTGGTGCTGTTTCTTACCTGCTTCAATGATGGTTCTTGCTACTACAAAAGAGTCAAGAACCTCCCTGAATTCATGGCCATTTTTAACAGCAGAAAATACAATCCTTGTCGACCATCACCAAAAGAATCGCCAACTTCTCAGAACAAGACAAATGTTGGGAGTTGAAACCGTTGTTTAATTGATATTGATCCTTTGTATTTGCAGATTTTTTTAATACCATGTCTCTTCTTTACGTAGGCTTTCCACAGATTCCTTTTTCATTGATTCTTTCGGATACTCGACTCTCCAGTGATCTTCCTTATCTAGTATTGTAGACTTCACTATATTTAAAGTATAAATAATTTAAATAATGATAACTCTTCATCCGAAAAATTCAAATAGATACTTCTTTTTAAATTCACCTATTCGGATGCTTTATTAGCTTTTTCGGTCACCTTGAACGTTTTACATCCGCACTGCAACATTTCAAACAGAGTCTGTTTCATGATTGAATTCAGGCCATGTATGTTACGGTTTGACTCAACTGTCTGTACATGTGGGCCAATAGTGCATTATGGGTAGTAAAGTCTATTGTATTATCGTAAAGGTTATTGGGGTTCAAATTATTGAAGGGGTTATTGAATAGAAAATGCATCATACATGACCTGAATATTGCGCTCAAGTATGAAATAGACTGTCACCACTCCGTGTTGACCCCAGTGTCCACTTTTATATTTAGATACGGTCTATCTTTGATATTGAACACATAAATATAGCATAACGTAAAACTATATTTTCTATCATTTTTTTATCTGCAGATAGTTGTGTGTGTGTGTGTGTGTGTGTGTGTGTGTGTGTGTGTGTGTGTGTGTGTGTTGAAGAGCAAATATAAGAAATTAGATGCTAAGATATTCGTTTTATCTTCTTAAAGAAAGTAAACACACACACACACACACACACACACACACACATATATATATATATATATATATATATATATATATATATATATATATATATATATATATGTGTGTGTGGATCAATAAATATAAATTATCCCTCACCGAAAGATTGCGTTGTGCATGAAACTCTGAGTCGTGCTACCGGTAAAGGAATAATATGCATATTTGTTAATATATACTTAATAGCTTTGTTATATTACATCGGGCACTGTTTTAACACCAGCACTCTATGTGTGATATCTTATATATATATATATATATATATATATATATATATATATTGGGGAAAGTGTATGAAAAAGTGTAAAAAGTTTTCGAGAAGGACAGAACACGTCACACGAAAGCAGTTTGTCCACATTGTAATACATTTTTCTCAATATTGTTCTTGATATATAAAAATTTATATATCGTTATCTCATATATGTGTGTGTTTGTGTATGTGTGAAGATATAAACAACGGGAACGCTGATAGCCAGAAATAGATAGATAGATAGATAGATAGATAGATAGATAGATAGACAGATAGATAGATAGATAGATAGATAGATAGATAGATTTATTTGTGCTCCATTTTAAATCAAATACCGATATAAATCATTTATTCTTTAAAGACATTTAATACTTCTGGGGCTGTGTTATAATTATATTAGACTGAAAGTGTTACGAATATGTCAGAGTAATTGAAATCAAGAAGCAAAGACCGTCGGAGTCAATTCACAGCGTTGAACCTTATTATGTTTCGTTGAGTCAAACAAGTCCGACACACTAAGCCACCTTCTTTTGCCCGACTTTCAACGCAGATGGAGAGAAAAGTAATAAGTTGAAAGAAAAGTTCAAGTGGTTTTTCTTAATCAACACCCGATATGGTGAGAGTTGAGACATGATTCACTGTAAAGTGAAATGATTAAATTAGAAAGCGGCACTTTAACTGACAGGAGTCTGGTTCAATGATAGAGTAATGGTTGACGAGCCAGATTTGCACGGTTGGCACAAGTCTGTATGTGTTAACAAATGAGAGAGTGGCCTCTTGATTCTGAGAAAAATGTTTATTATTGATATAGTCTACCTAACACCTGCTGTAGAATATAATAAGTATATTCTCACTGTAGATATGAATCTAGGTACTATATGGCATTTAGCAGCTGCTTTACAATCTGACTGGTATGTCTATTGTAAATAAAGACATACTGATATTTTTAATGGATGATGACTTCATCGGAATGAATATGAAATGGTAATCATACGATAGATAGAAATGAGCAGACTGGGATAGACAGACAGACAGACAGACAGACAGACATAAAAAGACTTAGATATGAACATAGATAGATAGATAGATAGATAGATAGATAGATAGATAAACAAACAAACAAACAAACTGCAATAGACATATAGATAGATAGACAGACAGACAGGCATCAAATATAGATCAAATATGGACCCGGGTCCAAAACAATGATAAGATAAAAACAAATAGGAAAAGTTTATCAATCAAACGCTTTTCACTTTTATAAAAAAATTCATCAGAGAATGGGATATAAAGAAAAAAAGAAGAAAATCTGGTGTTTTTACTTTTGTGTGCGTTTTTGCTGTTGTTGTTTGATAGATAGATAAATAGATAGATATGAACTGATATATATATATATATATATATATATATATATATATAGAGAGAGAGAGAGAGAGAGAGATAGATAGATAGATAGATAGATAGGTAGGTTTTATTACATGTCGATCTTGATTTATTTAATGCAGAATTTTTAATCGGCTTCCGTTGAGGATCGAACTCATTACCCAGAAGTCACGATCAAAGATCTAAAAAGCGCCCCACATTGAGATACCGGTTTTATTGCGTCAAAAATTTGGTCTTTGGGAGAAAGATTTAATAATATAACCTATGAAATAATAAAATATACATTTTGTACTTAATCCAATCATTTTTGTCTGGGTCCAGACGAGTGAGAAATCCCGAAACTCATAATGAACTTAAACTATTTCTGATAGACTCATATACACACCCATACACACATGCACATACTGTATGTATGTATGTATGTGTGTATATATGCGTTTTTGTATGTGTCTTCGTAATCTTAACTTTACGTCACGCTATATTAGAGTTACGGCAGGACAAAAGGCTGTTTCATGCTAGATGCAATCGTCATGCCTGACGATTGCATCTAGCATGAAACCTCTAAGTCGCCTCTAAGTGTTGACTTCAATGTTCACTTTTATATTTACACGCGCTCTATCTCTGATATTGAGCACTTTATCCCATAAATATATCACACCTTAAGAGTATATTTCTTCATATATATATATATATATATATATATATATATATATATATATATGAAGTTTGTGTATTTGAGCAACAATTCTTCATTTATATAATTTAGACCAATAAAAAGTCATGGTTATCGATTTTTGTTTACATTTTTCTATATTTCGGACCATTTTCCTGTTTACCAGTGTGATTTTAGATATAAAATTGTTAATATTTATTTAATCCATTGGAGATACAATCTCCCAAAGAGCACTTGAATTTGTAAACTATGTTGTTTTTTTGCAAATCGCTAACGGGGAGGGAGGAAGAATAATTGTGAATAATTAAGCTTGATATACTAGATTTAGTGTAGTATATGATTAACCTAATTCTTTTGCTAAGATCTGTTGTAGATATATTAGTATTTACTAATTTTTTAGTATATTTTCATCTTGTTTATAATTAGTATGCATTTGACTACGATATAATATTTATGTTGGTCACACCACAAAATCGCTTTCACGACGCTTGACTCTACATTTGAATGATAACTCTAACGTATTTAGTTATTTAAAACAACATGCTTGGCCGCGTACACAATTCCGGAAAAATCTTCGTTGAAAACACAACTATAAAAATAAACAAAAACAATAAACAAAAACTAAAAATTCTTGAAGCTATATAAATGAAACAGTTGAAACCTAACCTGAACAAAATAAGCCACGAAATCTCCATAAACATTCTTAAATGCCTATAATTGATAACAGAAGCCAATGGTTTATACCAACGGCTTCCCATACTTAATACTTCTCGTTTTCACTCTCGCGTGGTATTGTGTGACGTCACGAGCTACGAAGCGATTTTCGCTTCCGCATCTCGTATACACGAGTTAGTCGCTGCTTTAAAATTTTTCATGCAACAAAAACAGACTATCATTATCGTTTCGTCCGTGTATTGGTTGATATATTGAAAAGTAATTGTCATCTTTGATAATGGCTTATGTAAGCCGAAAGCTTAGATTGGATTTAAACATGTATTTCCTTTCGTCTTTCAATGATAATATTATTAAGCTTGTCAGACAATATGAAAGGAACTTACTTAAAATAAATAGACAAAATGTGTCTATATTATTTAATGAAACATGCATCAATATATATATATATATATATATATATATATATATATATATATATATATATATATTTATAAACAGGTTTTTGTTGCCACACCAGGATAAAAAAAAACAGAAGTCATAATTTTATTATTAAAATAAGATACAAATGTATCACGTTTTAAGATTTATGGCGCCTTTCGGCCAACACTTCTTCAGACATAAAATCGTTGGCAATATAAAACGAAGTAGTGGATAAGAAAATTTTTTACCAACAACTGATATTAAAATATAAATTATTAATCTGGAGGAGGGAATTGGGGGAAAATACTAATTTTCTTCCCAGTTAGGCGACTGGTTCCCTAAATAAGGCCAACTTATGTTTCAACTCCCGTTGTCTACACAGGGTAGGACGTTGCATATTAATAATAACAGACTCCAGGATGTCTAATGGAGTCTCGTCTGTGCCCTGTGCAAAACAGAAACGAGAATAATTAATAAACAGAATTTAAAAGTTGCTGACCTATCGCGAAGTCATGAGTCTGCTAACGGGTGTTACAGGCTCGTGTCTACGCACCTTGCCCGGGACATGCTGGGCGATCCTAACCTCCGATCTCTGGATGGTCCTGACCACATAGTCGATTTCACATCGACATTTATATTGATATATTACTAAACTTTGTTGATTTGCAGGCAAGACATCCTTACGGCAAGGAGGAAAGCCCTTCTGGCTGACAAATGACTCCACCATAATCAGGCAAGACATTGCCCAACTTCGGTGATCTTACGATAATAGGTGTTTCAATGCAATGTGGTTGTAAGCTGTCATATGTTTAAATAGCCTAAAATAGTTCTTAAACTTTCATATGAATGTTTACAATGAGATAATATCTTTAAAAATTTCATTTTAATAGCGGATCAAAAACAAATATCTTTCGATTTGATCTGATTTGTTTTTACGGCTTATCAACCCTTTGTAGGTTATTTAAAACCGAAACATAATTTGGATTGTCAGAATATTTTATTTCTTTTTAGGGGAGTAAATATTGCATTAAGAATATTGATTACTTTTCCAGATACAAGTCCTAATATTTCACCGATATCTTTAAAAACATCTAGAATATCTCAAAATCTAAAACTTCATCGCTGATTTAGTTTTTTACATATTTAAACACCGCCCCTACGTTTTTTCTTTTTTTTTTTTTTTTTTTTTTTGAGACGTCCTGGTTATATTTAAATAAACCCTGGCTTCAAATATGAAAATATTTACAAAGTGTGTATTGGAAAGATTATGCTATGTCGAACTTCCAAGCGGAGGAGGATTACTTTACTTTAAAATTAAACATTCGAAGTCGTAGGTTTTTCTTTAGTTTGAATGCCAACTACTGTCTGAGATGGAAAACATACCAAGGCCTTTGCTCAAGAAGAAACAATATCAGCTGTAAATCAAATCCAATCATAAAAATACAACTAAACTAAGACTTCTGTCTACGTGTCTGTGAGTAGATAGTGATTACAATATAAAAAACAACCAGACTTATTAGTGACCGTATTACGCATGCTCAAAACCAAACGCTGTATCATTGACGTCACACGTGATGTCAGACTAGTCGCCTGGTGCAAATGACCCGTGCCAAATACGGCAGAAATGCCGACATGCTACGATTTCCACCAATCGGATAAAAGTCTCTCCATCTGTCTGCGGCGTTGTCCGCTGCCTTAATTTAAAAACCCGTGACTACGTCCTTGCAAACAGTAATAAGCGCGCAATGGAGAGTGGAGGTGCGTGCTTTAAATAAAGGGGGTGGGAAATTGAGGTCATATATGTAATGAATGTCATAGCGACTGCCCCAGTCACAAACTTTGTGAATGTCAACCGACAAATCCTTAGCACTAAAAAAGAATAAAGAATAAAAAATTTCGAACGCACGTACATACACGCATGCGCAGTCATGACAACGGTTCAGATGAAGCTATATTTACTCTGATGGATGACTACTTGAATAATGAAATAACATATTTCGCGATATTTTCACACTGGCTAGAAATAGCAGCCTTCAGAACTGACATGAATATATTTCAAGGACAGGATGTTAATAATTGCAACATTTTCATGGACATTTTGTTTTGTTTTTTTATGATTTTTTTTTTAGTGGGGGTTTCAATAATTAATAATACCGTGTCAAGGTTTCCAAAAGTTGTTTCAGGTTTTAACTGCTTGGGTGGTAGTTATCGAAACAGTGCTAGCTTATCGACTATCTTTTCCACCAACTATTATGGCATTGCCGTAAGGCGACATTTAGCTTGGCGATGGGACACAGAGCAGAGATGTGAATTCATATCTTTCCCACGGATATTAGTGTTAATTGAAAATAAGCAGGCTCAGGACAAATTTCAACTGAATTTCCGTTAGGCAACATCATAATCAATAGTGCGAGTTAAAAAGTAATTTTCCTAAGTTATTTGCACGATAAATATGAACAAATAAAATAGGGAAAGATAGGAAAAAAATATATATATATATATATATATATATATATATATATATATATATATATATTTATGACATTTTTATGTTTATACATGTCTTAAAATAATTGTCAGACTTTGTCCATTTTATAATGCGTGACGTCATTTGTTTACATTTGGATACGCATTGAGCAGATATTAATGTACGTGAGAGAATCATGGAAGAATGTAGTTTAAAGGCAGTAAAATCGGCCTTGCAAACCGAACGATCCTCTGTGGCCCAATTGTTTAAGGCACGTCAGGCTATATGACGGTTCCGTATAGGATACAGGTTCGATTCCTGTAGGTGGACGAATATTTTCTATGAAACTTTCTCGGACATTCAGGCCGGTAAATGTTGTTAATACTGTTCATTATAAACAGAACATTTACTTAAATATTTCTATCTGTAAAAAGAATGTATAAACATAAAAAATGTCTTATATATATATATATAGTTTACGGTATGCTATATTTATGGGTTAAAGTACTCAATATCAGAGATAAAGCGTATGTAAATATAAAAGTAAACATTGAAGTCAACCCCCAGCGGCGACAATCTGTTTCATGCTTAAACACAATCTTCATAGCCTGAAGATTGCGTTTAAGCACGAAACAGACTCTCGCTTTTAATAATTCAGTCCAAGCAAAACGGGTGTGCTACTTGTACACGGGGGGGGGAGTACACAAAGCGAACGCGAAAGAAAAGTCTAGATATAGGGGTACTGAAGAAAGGATAAAAAAGGAACAGATGGCGATTGACATTGCATTTAATTTTTTGAAGAATTGTAGTTATCAGGGACGCAAATAAGAGGTAGGGAGTTCCACTGTCGGGAAATATACACACACACACACACACACACACACACACATACATATTTTTTTTTCTTTGGACTCTGAACTTGAACTCTGGACGATTGTTTTCGCCTCAATTTCATGTTCTTGGTTCTTTTTTTTTATTATTCCTCATTTTTTCTTCGGTACTAGTTTGTTTCTACTACAAGCCAACATACCCAAGGTTTTTACAAGCGTGTACCATTTATATATATATATATATATATATATATATATATATATATATATATATATATATATATATATATATATATATATATATATATATATATATATATATATATAAACTGACTGAGGGAGATGGTAATGGTAATATTAGCCGTTTCTTTCTTTATATTGCAACATTCTCATTCATTGACCAATTATTTCGTTCTGTTGTCGGTTGGAAAATATTTCTCTTAAAACAATTTTTCAGGGAAATAGGTTTTTCATCGTCTTTCCTGTATTGATGGGGGTTTTCTTCCTAACCTTTTTCCTTCCTAAAGCAGTGTGCAATATCGACAACTTATGTTATTATTTTCTCTCTGAGTTACATGTGATATCGATTTTACTTGTTACTGCTGTTGAAAGTCAAGTGATATGGTTTCTGTTATTTGTTACAATTCTTTGTGATTCTTTGGCGCAGTCGACAATGTTCGAATAAGTATGGTCTTCGTCAAGGCTTCACTCGTTCAAAGCTGTTTTTCAATATTGATCTTAGAAAGAGGTTGTATCGAGCTGAGAGTTTAGACATTTCTGAACGAGTTTGGAGCCATGCATAACATCCATATGAATGTTTAAGAACTGTTTCAAGGCTATTTAAGAGCATGACGGCTTACAGCCACATCTCATTGAAACACCGAAGTTGAGCATCGTCGAGCCTTCGTTTTGATGGGTGACCGCTTGGGAATACCAGATGCTGTAAGCTGGGATGTGCGGGTGGTGTAATAGATAATGACTCGGGATTGTTATAATCACTTACGGGCAAATTCCCTTGGCAGAGGTATAAATCACCTCCCCCAGATATGGGTTAAACAGTCGGATTTGTATCTATAAAAATCATTGTTATTCTTTTTTGAAAAATAAACATATTTCTGCATAAAAAGAATTATTCTTACAATCCAAAAATGCCTGGGTTTTAAATAATCCACAATGGGTTGATAAGCCGTAAAAAAAATTGATCAATCCAGCATTTTCAGCGATGAAACAATTTTTTTTTTTTTTTTTGCATAACCAATGTCTTCCTGAAAAATGCTTTTCAAAGTCAAGGACTTATTGATACAATTTCTATTTGCTTCTCGTGTTGTATGAATCAACAAATCTAATAGACACCATCTTGATTTGGTAATTTATTTTGGTAATTCCCCTACCCTCAGAAAATGCATGAACCGGGAATATTATTTCTATGTCTGGTGGGAGGTTGATCAATCCTCATTTTCCATCCTTGTTAGAGTTCAGCATTATTTACCCGGTGTTGTAAAGGACAACATTTTCCACTCTACATCCTCTTTCCCCACAGATGCAATGTCGCAAGCCTATCGCTACTCTATCTGCATGGCAGATGTTAAGATGGGCGCCACTCCTTAGTTTTACAAGTTCAGATCTTTATAGTTAGGACATGCCATGATACGTCCACTGTGCCGAATTGCCCTCACACTCTCCGTATTCCATTTGTAAGGAGGAAGTTCTACTCAGTCAGCTTTGTTCTCAAGCATCGCTACTTTGTGGAATATGGATTCTTCTTTACAATCTTAAACTCTTCAAAACAAGCGTCAATTGCTATCTGTCCTCCTTATCTTCATAATCTTCACTTCCTTCCATCCTCCATTATATTCATACCACACACATTCAGTAGAACTCTACTATGAATGGCTTTTGAGTATTGTATTGGAGATATATTGGTGTAAAAATATAACTATGCTTAGAAACAATTTATATGAAATATAAGGTTTTTATTTTTCTACATTTTTCTTCCGGTCTAATTTGGACCGGAAGCTGAAGTTAAAGTGTACTGGGTAGATTTTACGCTTTAATTTACCTCGTAATACAAAGTGACTGTTGTGTTAGCTTAATATGGACGCTGCTAAAGAGTAGAAATATCGGTATTTCCGGTTAAGAGAATTAAAGATGTCATTTTCGAAAAGCATCTCGTAAGAGAGAGAGAGAGAGAGAGAAGAAAGTGTTGCCCTTATAAGAGGGAGTGTACTTTGTCTTGCGAATTCAAAGAAACTCTGTTTGCATTGCCTCGTTAGAAATGGTTCAATGCACACAATTTCTTTCTCTCTATCTCCCCTCTCTCTCTCTCTCTCTCTCTCTCTCTCTCTCCGTTAAATCATACCCTCTCAGGTATTTCTCTCCCGTCGCCTTACTCTCTCTAACCTCTCATCTATTTTTTTTCATTCCACGCCCTCTGAAACTTTCTTATTTTTCTCTCTTGTTTTTTTTCTTTCGCTCCCTATCTTTGTATCTTTTTTGTTTCTCTCTACTACATAGTGAGAAAAGAAAGCTTGGAAAATCAGACACACGTGGGACATATTTAAGAAAAGAGGGAAAGAGATTTATGTTAATGTTCACCCAATACAAGGCACAAGAGTCACTCAAGGTAGAGGGTTACTGTGTGGTTTTATATGAATGTAAGAAAAGGCAACAAGTGAATTTCATGGGTCTATGCAGGACAGAGGTAAAGATTAGATTATAGTGATTGGAAAAATATCCTAGCGGATGTCTGTTCCAAAAAGAAGCAGTTCTTGGAAAGAATCAATCTGAATGGAACATACTTCTTACTAATAGAATACATAGAGAATGAGGATGATATATCCTTGTGTACCGAGGCATGGTAGGTCCCAGTTGCAAAGGTCTGGCCGAATGTGACAGCCGAATGTAGTTCCTCAGAACACATATTATGGAAATAGCTATAAAGGAGCGAGAGTTTCGCGACGATTCGTCTGTGGAGAAGGGGGGTTCTAGTGTGGTAAATAAGGCTGCGTAGACGCCTTTGAACTCTATCAAGACAGACAAGAAAGTACTGAGCAGCTCTAGAATGGATGAGAAAACAAGGAGGAGAGATAATAAAAAGTCAAACATTGCTAAGAACTACCAAACTTAGGAAGTTGTGGAGATTCATGATCGCTCTGTCCTGAAGGAACACGGTATATAGAAAAAGAAGAAGAAGAAGAAGAAGAAGAATATTTTTCCCTTCGTTCTCTCACTTTTCTTTCTTTTTCTTTTTGCCTATACTTCTTCGTTCCGTTCTTCTATTCCTCCATTTAAATGTTCACGAATTGAGTCACTTCCAAAAATATGACTGAATATTAGAATTTTTAAGAGCTTCGTAATCGGCCGGAGAAATTTTAATCATCAATAAGTAAGATAAACGAATAACTGAATGCATTTTTAAGGTACT
Source organism: Acanthosepion pharaonis (assembly GCA_903632075.3). Classification (NCBI taxonomy): domain Eukaryota; kingdom Metazoa; phylum Mollusca; class Cephalopoda; order Sepiida; family Sepiidae; genus Acanthosepion; species Acanthosepion pharaonis. Next base: position 2,653,594 of record CAHIKZ030004620.1, on the reverse strand, counting down.
CCTTGAATGGTCAGGCTAATACAAGAATGATATATTTTGCATTTTCTTTATATTTTTATTAATTTCAACACGTTTTAAATTGTTGGAATCTCAAAAAAAAAAGACTAATTGAAGATATCTTTCCCCACAGGTATTTTATACGAGATAGATAGATAGATAGACAGATAGATAGATAGATAGATAGATGTGTGCGCTCTTGTGTACGTTCTTGTTTATTTTGCTTCATTTTCCTCTGTGTGTGTGTGTGTGTGCATGTATGTGTGTGTGTTGGTATCCGTATGTTTGTATTTATGTCAGACTATGTATGTATGTATGCATATGTGAAAGCGTGCGTGGGATTTCAGACTTACAACTAGCAACAGAATCAGTAACACAATAAATTAATTCAAAGAATGTCGGAGAAGCTCGATAAAAAGAGAATCATCATAATATTAAAAAAAAATTAACATGAAAGAAAAAATAAGGACATAGAGTGCAAAGGAAAACGGTAAAAGAAAGGTTGTGTTTTCTCTCCATTCAGAATTGCTCGCCATTAGCTATTTTTAACCAATAGGCCAACAACTACAACGCCATTTTAAAATTATGATGGTGGCCAGCGGAAGTGAACGGTTGATTTAGAAATGATAACATTAAACTCAATAAAACATAAGGGCAAATTGTGAGTTGCTTATTGGCCAGTCACAAAGTGGGGAAAATAAGTCTGGTCGTAGCCAAAAGATGTGAAATTAAAATTAAACTGAACCATTCTAACAATTTTAATTAGAACTCGGGTAAATTGAAAGCCTTGTTCATTTTATGCCTAAGATGAAAAATTAAAAAAAAAAAAAAAAAAAACATGCAAAAAGTTATCACCAAAAATTCTGCATATAAATCTATGGAAACCATCAAACAAATACTAAAGCGCGATATTTGTGATAATTTAAAGGTGCGTATAATGTCATGGTTATCGGCGCGGATAATGTAATGATAATAAGACTGGAAAGTGAATCCAGCTTACCTAGTTCTATTCCCGCTTGATTCTGTTTTCCTTCTGTGTCTGCCATGAATACTGTGTCATTTGCGTAACTTATATTGTTAATATTGCGCCTACTGATAATAAATCCTGATAGAGTCACCAGCTCCCTTAGGATAGCCTCACTGTAGAGATTGAATAAATCCGGTAAGAAGGCATAGCCTTGTCTTACGCTTCTTTCTATTTTTGTGTACCTAATCAATTCATTTTTTATCCGTGTACACTCAACTTTTTCCCAGTACAATTTCTTCATTATTCTAACACCCTCCGAAATAAATCAAGTTTTCCGAGCAGTTCAAATAGATCTTAAATGCTTTTATGCAATTAAAGTGTAAATGTGCATCCTTCTGCATTTGTGTTGCTCTTTCCGATATCATTCTGTTCCACCAGCGCTGCCTCTGCACAATCCTTAACATCCACTTGAGTGTCTTCGTCACCAATATTGAAGTCCTTGAAAAGGCGAAGATCACCAGCATTGACGCCATGCTGCTGAAGTTCCAGCTACACTGGGCTGGACATGTTTCCAGGATGGAGAATCGTCGCCGACCTAAAATTTGATTGTATGGCGAGCTCTCTTCTGGCTAGCGCGGCAGAGGGCTACCAAAGAAGCGATTCAAGGATTGCCAAAAATCCTTTGATGCCTGTCACATCGACCATTGCCAATGGTCAAGCCTAGCTGAGAACCGTGACATCTAGCGTCTCACCACCACCCATGCTCTCTCCTTCTTTGAAAATACCTGCAGGGCCGCTCTCAGGGACAAGAGGCAAAGGAGGAAGTACTGCAATGCTATGCTATCGAGCCCAGGCTGGACATTTAGTTGCAACTGCTGCAACCGTGTGGGCCTGTCCCGCAAACTTGTCTGCAGTTAACGGGAACAGGCTCCCTTTTGATCTTCGTTTTGCGAAGCTAAGCCATAATGATGATGATATATATAATAATTGTGCATTTGGGCAGCAACCTTTCTTTTATACAGGTGTCATTAAAGAAGCCTGACAAGATACTGCGATTAACTTTTTACATCAATTTTTTTTATGTGTTCGTATAAATGTTTTCATGTCTGGACATAACGTATCCGAATTTTCTAATATATTCGAGCGTTTTCGGCTATTTATTAACCATTATCAATTATTTTTTTGTTAGCTGAAGATTTTATATATATATATATATATATATATATATATATATATATATATATATATATGCAATCATAGTGATAGGAATGTTGTGTGTCTTTTTCAAACACGGTCAGCACATTGTGGCCGTGTTCATAGTTGTTGTTATTGAGTGTTAGCTTTTCCCTTTTTATTATTAACTCTCTCGTTATTTTTTATCTTAAAGAAACACAAGAAAAATTTAATCAAAAGATTAGTCACAGTACTTTGTCAGTTATCTTTATTGAAATTTATATATATATATATATATATATATATATTACATACGCACATTCAAAATCACACGCAAACAAAACGTGACTGATAGAGAATCTGTTCTTTTATAATATTTATCTTTTTTTACTTTTAAAATTCCTTCAAGCCAAGAAGGCGCGTCAATGATTGATTGAACGTTTTTTACGGCTTATCAACCCTTTGTTGGTTATGTAAAACAGCAACATATTTTGGATTGTAAGATTAATTTTCTTTTTTTTTGGCGAGTGAATATTGCATTAACAATGTATTTTGAAAGCAGCAAAGACTTTTCCAGATACAAGTCCTTCTACTTAACTCGTAATTAGGGAAAGATGGCTTCATGCCTTTCCCAAGGATATTTGCGCATAAGCGAATGCAACGAACCCGACTGAAATTTGAACTCGTTGCTATCCATCAGGCACCCATCCACGGTTGCCACTGCATTCTTTTACTTGCGGAGGTGCGCTAAAAAAAAAAAAAAAAAAAAAAAAAAACCTCTCCAACGAAACTGGTGACAACGAATATTAAGCCTGACAAGTGTGGCCATTTATCAGGAATTATTTAGTTAATTCCTCCTTTGCCTAAATTTAATTTTTTTTCAACTGTACTTTGCGAGAAAATGACAGTAATTTTCAGAAGCATTTCGACAATTTTGGTTCTCAAGTGCTTCGTTAATTTTTTTCAGAGGATTCCGTTGTGCTTACTGCTTTAAATTCGGAAGTAGCTTGAAGAGTATAAACTTTGTCCAAAGTAAATCTGAGTACGAAGTGAACGTTATTACTTCTACTATTAACCTATTTTTAATACATTTCATGTTGAATACATTTCTATATCGGCGCATACTTCTTCGGAAACAGTGTTCATTCTAATGACACTCTGTTAGAACAGTATTGCCTTGTACAAGTGAATCTTTCTATTATTATAACTGAATAAGAGTAGTTTACGGTCTTATCAAGTTGAAACACGGTTCTCATACGATCAGCGAAGTTAAGCAACGTCGATCCTGCTCAGTACCTAGTTGGGTGACCGCTTGGAAATACCAGTTGCCGCATGTTTGGATGTGTGAGTGGTGTAGTGGATAATGACTCGTAGAGCCGAGTTCCAATTCCCGTTGTTATATTCACTTGCGCGCAAATACCCTTGGGAAATAATCCACCACTTCTCCCCCCAGATATGGGTTAATTAGTAGCCCAATCACAAGTGGAATTATTGATGGTTTCCTAGCCCACAGTGTTGAAATTTCCTCTTCAAGATCCTTGTATTAGTTTTTTGAAGATCTTTAAAACTAGATAAGAGTCTTCTAGAATTGTTATGTCAAGCAGACATTTCCGTGGTTTTTGATCCCAATGTCTGGATTGTGTAGCCTTCATTGTTCTGCCTGTCTGTATTGTAAAGTGCCATAAAATTGTTACAGTTCCTCTATAACTGAGTTTTTGGTGGTATTCTTATAAATTTTTGGCAGTTTCCTTTCCATAAAATTTGCAGATTTTCCAGTGAAGATATACGCCTACCCTGTCATGACGAGATTTACATTAACCTAATGCTAATAATGTGCAACCTGATACAAAATGGCCATTCATTTCTGGATATTCATCAAAGAATCTACATTTTGAGTCAACACAGTTGTTTAATATGTTTGCTTAATCTGGAATTATATTAGGATTATTTGATGAAACTTTGCACAAGTGTTTTATCCATTGACGAGAAAGTCCCAAAGTTGGTCACCTTGTCATTTCCTGATGATTTCTATTTGGAATAATCTGTTAGTAATTGCCTTGTATTATATTCGGTTATAATTTCCCATTTTTGTACAGGTTTATTTTTCTTTCTTTCTTGTTCGCTTTTGATTCACTTTGCACTGGGATTATATTTCTTTGGGTGGTTCCAAATATTCTCTCAAAATTGTTGCACTTCTTCAGTAGCTAGGGATTTTTACTTCTATAACTTCGAGATCGTTACATTCATCTATACACAAATACCACCTTTTCTCACCCCCTCAGCTATGGGTGAAATAGTAGAATATGTATCTCCTAAAAATTGTTAATGTTAATTCATTCGCAAAACACAATTATTATTACTACAATCTAAAATATAATTTGGCTTTAAGTAGGAAACAAAAGGTTCATAAATCATAAAAAAAAAGAAATCACTCAAGCCCGAATTTACAATTCTTCGAGTTTTTCCCCCAAACTCTTCAAGATTTTTTTGTTGTAATAACTGTCACTTTCATGTTCCAAAAGTTATCTGGCAACGTTAAGACTCTTTTGTCACTTCCGTTCATATCTTTTGTCACTTCCGTTCATATCTTTTGTCACTTCCGTTCATATCGTTTCTGTGGTTTACAATGTTTGGCATTTTTTTTTTTTTTTTTTTGTTATGACCAGATCCGGCCAGGTACCTTGAATTAGTTGATCTGTTCGAATCTCAAGTTCTCACAGTATTTCGATCTCTTGGAAAGATTATGATTTGTGCATATACCAATGCAATGTGTAATTAAAATGTACTCTTTTGTCCAGTTCCAAGTGGATCCCCCTTCTCGCCTAGTCATGCCTACTTTTGTATTCTTTCTGGAATATTATTATTATGACCTGCATTTCTTTTATAATCACATCCTGAGAGATAAATAATTACCTGGGGCAAACAAAAGATCTGATTTTCTGTTGTTTGCATTTAAGCAAAAGAAATTTTAAAATAACTTAAATGGTTAAAGCACTCCACATGATATGAGCCATGCTTATTGGAACTATTTTTTGGGATTTGGAGAGATGGAGCACCAGGCATTTTGTTGATTTGTTCATTTCTTTATCAGATCCAAAGCTCCAATCACAGTAGAAACACTTATTATTATTATTATTATTATTATTATCATTATTATTATTATTATTCGGCCCAACATATGATGTTGGTTGCTGGTAGGAAGTTCGATTTCAGTTCAGCTCTCTTAACTTGAAAACATAAACCGATCATTTTTTTATCTATATCTGTGTCCAATTCTTTTCAAAGTATTGAACACTGTGCCGAAGATGAATTCTTTTCTAAATCACAATCCAATACCTGCAATTATTATTATTATTATTATTATTATTGCTACTACTATACTACTACTTCTACTACTATTATCATTATTTTCATTTTATTACCTTTGGTTTCTTGTGTGTACACATTTCTTTCCGGGTCCCGCCCAGAGACCTAAGGTCAGAAATGGCATCATGACATCTTCCACTGAGCAATTGACAAAACACACACCCACACATATTTTACATAGATAAAGCCCTTCGTAAGGTGTGGGCTGTACTTGTCAGAACAATTTTTTCGTATTTCTTTAAGGCATGGGCTTCCAGGAATCCTTCAATGAGTCTACTGGAATCTTTTCCAACCAATCCAAGAGCTCCAACTACAACTGGGATTGCTGATGTTCCTATGTGCCACATTTTTGAGATTTCGATTTCAAGCTCCTTGTATTTTGATAGCTTTTTGAAGATCTTCAAAGATACATTGCAGTCTGCAGGGACTGCGATATCAATAAGAAGGCACTTTTTTTGTTTGCGGTTTCTAATAACGATGTCTGGACGGTTAGCTTTGATTGTTCTATCTGTGTGTATTGTAAAATCCCATACAATTGTTACAGGTCCTATCTCCGTAACCGGGTCTGGGTGGTGTTCATATCAATTTCTGGCAGTTTTCTTCCCGTAGAAGTTGCAGATTTTCCAGTGCAGATATTGGCCCACTCTGTCATGTTGTGTTTTATATTCAGTGGGTGCCAATACCTTGCAGCCTGATACAAGATGATCAATTGTTTATAGTTAACAAGTATTGGTCCTGTGTAGCAAGGATAGAAACTTCAGTTTCAGCTTTTAACCCTACACTACGTAACCACTGATGGATACGGGGTTTGTCTACCTCAGCTTGTTTGGTACGGGCAGTGTATTGAATCGGTTTATCTTGCCATCATTTCTGTATCTTGTCGGTTGCATTTGCTTTTGCTTCCTTTTTTAAGTATTTTCCAGCTTCAATCGGTGTATTGTGCTTTACTTGTATTTCTACACCCATTTGTTGGCTTCCTTTGTTACGGAATAAAGTCGCTTACTACTTTCAATTTCACATATCATCATCCAATTTTCTGTAGTTTCAAGGTATCTTTGAAGGCCAATTGTTGTAGTTTTGTAAGACAGTTCTAGTTGAAATAATCCTCTGCCTCCTTCAGGTCTGGGCACATACAGACGATCAACATCAGCTTTGGGATGATGCATGCGGTAGCAAGTGAAAAGCTTTCTCATTTTGGCGTCCATTCGCTTAATGTCAGCTATAGTCCAGTTAAGGATGTTGAAACTGTATTGCACTACAGGGACAGCCAAGGTGTTTATGGCTGATATTCTGTTTTTTTTTTAATTCACCTCGGTATTCAGCACCAGACGTACGCGCCTGTAGTACTCCTTTCTTACCTTCTCCTTCATTTGGGTATGCTGTATACAATATCCTTCGCTAATTCCTATAGGCTTCTTCTTGTTCTAGTTCCCTAATCTTTGTGACAAAATCTAAATTTATTGAGAGTGTTTCTCTAATTCTCCCTTTCTTGAATGTTACTTTTGCACATTTATCTAATCTGAAATCTATACCTATGTCGTCAATGAAACATTTTGCAATATTGAGGAAACCCTTCAACTCATTGTCATCTTTGGTAAAGCATTTGAGATCGCCCATGTAGAGTAGGTGATTGCCATTATTATTAATAATAATATTATTCCTGTTATTATTATTATTATCATTATTATTATTTACATGTTCACAGCAAAAGATCTTGATGCAAAGTTTCTTAAACTTCCATGCACTTTTCTTAGTGTCCTCACCGGAGGCTCTCAGTTCGTCTTTGCACCTCTAATTCTTCCAAATAGTTTTCCAGATTTGAATCGTTACCCAGTAATTATAAGCACAGCACTCATTTGTATTATTTTAGTGACATGAAGAATGGACTCAGATTTCTGTCTCAATTATAACTGCGTTAAGAGCACAATTCTAGTGTAACGATTTTCGATTTTATAATAGTCATCCAAATTCACCATTTAAAGAACGAGTCGCTATACCCTAGTCACAAAACAGTGAAAACTCTTATGTAAATTCTATTTAAAGTATCAACCCGTTGTTTTAAGAAAGGCTAGATGCTTCTCATTCCTGCAAATCATAAAGTCAACCGAGTTTTTTGGATTGAAAGAAGAACGAACGTACAATTTATGATTACTAGAAATTTTTTGCAACACGCTGACGTGTGTTGAAATTCTTACAATATTTAATACCATTGAAGTTATCACAAACATTTTTGTCGAGGTTTACAAACATTATCTTTTGTTCAATTTCGCCAACCAATTGATGAAATTTGAATAAGCTGACTTGTTTGCAAAATACTTTGGCAAAATAACCTATTTCGCTGTTTAATAATTTAATTTAATTTAACTTTATAGGACTTCATGGCAAACAACATTTTTTTTTAAAAATTTTTCCTTTTTAACAGTGAAGAATAAATTCTTCGGATTTCTTATTCTTGAGCATGCAACATACAAATGACTATGTATAAATATTTCTTTTTAGAGCCAAATTCCAACTTTTTGAAACGTTTGACCTTTTGATTTGTTTATAGTTCTCGCAAACACAGAGCGAACTGGAAACTGGATTCTTGTATATATAAAAAATTCTTGTATGCATAAAAACTTAAGGAAAAAATATTCAAAAATAATATTGAATTTTTATTAAATAAGTATTTGTTATTTTAATCATTAAATTGCTTTTAAAAGAGTGGGAGTATTTTGTATGTTAAATAATAAAATTTTTAATTTTTAAAAAATTATTAATGAAAATTTATTGTACTAAGCTACGTACCCTAGTAAGACCAATTCTATTTTGTACCCCTTTATTTGTTTGCACTTCTCCCCCAAATTTGGTTTCGATCGGTCAGTGTATGGTAGGGTGTGACGGACGGACAGACGGATGGAGTAACAGAAGTCACAGAATTTTATATATAGATTATAATATTTACATTGTATACTAGATATCCTTTGCTTTTCGAAAGTTCACATTAGGCCACTTCATTTTCGTGGAAAGACTTATACGAGTAAAGGTTCGCGCCATTATCTGAAACGGCGTACAGCGAAGAAGTAATTAACATGAATATATACAGGGAAACATTTTTGAACGTTCTCAATCCCTCCAAATAATCTTTCTTTCTTCTATTCTATATTTTCTTCTTTTTCTTTATCGTTTGATTTTGGCAACATTCCTATCTTTCTCTTCCTTCTGACATCATTTTTAAAGTGCTTCGTTTTTTGTTTTGGTTTTTTTGTTTTTTTTGGTTTTGTTTTGTTTTTTGTTTTGTTTTTTGGTTTTTTTCTATCATTTTTCGGCATCTCAGTCCCTTTTAAAAATATTAATAAATTATCCATCTTGAACTATTTTCGGTCCTGCTCATCTCTTTCTTTAAGAGTAAACGGAATTTGACCAAATGTCCATATATAGCAGTTGACCTTTTTTTTCTAAGGTCGATCTACTTCTGACTTTGTTCAAAACAGAAACAACTCTAAAATACAACAATTTGAAAAACGCATTCAAGTTTATTTCCTTTTCTCCAAGCGGATATTTTGTTCCTGTCTTTTACATCTAAGAAAAGTAGGAGCGCCTTTTACTTGGTCGATTATAACCGGATTATCCGTTAAATACGCCGAATAAAAGGATTATCATTATTAACAGTTCATATTCCCCGCCCACATACACACACTCCTTCACTTTTCCTCTTTTGATAAATACTTTTCCTTCATCTTTTTTCAGTTTTTCTTTCCTTCGTCATCTTCAAAAACCTTTTTTACATTCTCCTTCTTGTTATTTTTCTTCTGACGCCTTTTCTTCTTTCTCATGGGCGCATAGTTTCTTTGGCCTTCTTTTCATTCTTCTCTTTTCTTTTTCTTTACTGGTTTCCTTTCGTTCCCATCGTTTCTCTCTTTCTAATTATTTTGGCAATTCTATATCTCAAGAATGATAAGTACCTTCTTCTTTTCTTTTTTTCTTCTTCTTCTTCTTCTTCTTCTTCTACTACTACTACTACTACTACTTCTACTACTATTACTTCTACTATTACTACTACTAGTACCGTTGCTGCTACTCTATTCTTTCTCTATGATTATCACTTATTCTTTTATATCCATCATTTTATGGAAGTCAGCATCGTTTGGTCTTCTTTTCTAGTTCATATCCTCCTCATCTTCTTATGTCATCATCATAAGCATCAATATGTATTCGTTTAAAGACCATCTTTATTCTTTTACTATCATCATCATCATAACTTTTATTTACTCTTTTTATTTTATATGTAGATTATTATTATTATTATTATTACATTGTATACTAGATATCCATTGCTTTTCGAAAGTTCCTTATTTTTTTCTCGCCTTATTTTGCTCCTGCCTTTTTTCTTTACTTATTTATCTCGCCTTCTTTTTTATTACTTTGGTTTTCTCGCCTTCATTTTTGACTTTCTTTCTCTCGCCTGCATTTTAACTTCCCTTCTCACACCTTCTTCTGTTACAAACATTTCTTTTTATTTCAAAATTATGTTTTCATTTACAATATATTTTTTATAAAATTCACTCTAAAATTACTATGCAGTATTCTCTTCTTACAAAAATCGTTTTGTTACAAGCATGAAAATGTCAATGTTAGTCGTCCTTGACGGGCATGTATGAATTCCCTTGGGTTAAGCAAAGAAGAATTATTCCGAAGAAAAACAAAAAGAACCAGAAAAGGCAGAGGCAAAGAGAGAAGAGTGAGGAGGTGGCAGAAAGAAAGAAGAAAATATTGAATAAAGAATGAAAGAAACTGAAAATGATGTCGAAGAAAGTCGGAAGGAAAAAATCATATCAAAGAAGGCGGCGAAAAATCCCCAAGGGGAACAAATAGAACAAGAATAGAAAAAAACGAGAGGAAGGAAGGAAGGAAGGAAGGAAGGAAGGAAGGAAGGAAGGAAGGAAGGAAGGAAAAAAGCAATTAGAAGAGAGATAAACTGAAAGAAGAAGAAGAAGAAGAAGAAGAAGAAGAAGAAGAAGAAGGAGGAGGAGGAGGAGGAGGAGGAGGAGGAGGTTTTAGGCAAAATGTCCAAGGAGAAAAGGTTGAAAATGAAACTAGATTGACGTTTCTTCTTTTTTTTACCCACGTGGGCTGAACGGAGGCGTTCATTACTAGAGCGTGTTCTCCTCGCGAGTGGGTCACCTTGACAGGCGCCGTAAATGCTGTCGTCAGCGGATATTCAAAGACGAAAATCACACACACATAAGCACATACATACACATATTAGCACGTATTCCTATTTTGATATTTGGCACATTTTCTGGTATAGCCCAATGGCTAAAGTACAGGGCCGACTGCCAGAAGCCCATCAGTTAGACAACAAAAGCTTGATAAAGAATATGATCATATTTCAAAGTAATGGAATTCTCTTTTCTGTAATGTCGAATGAAAATGGATCAAATAAAATAAATGATAAGGCAAAATAAGCATCAATCGCAAAGAAGTTATTGATCGTTATAGATTTTACTGAATGATCGATTATAAAAAGTTTTTCAAACTACAAAATCAAAATCAAATTTAAGCATTCCCCACTCAAAATATTCAACAAAAATTTCCGCCATTGGTTAGGTTAACTCTTCCGCTTAACTTAGTAGCTTATGGTCACCACGTTGAAACACTGATTCTCGTAAGAAGTTAAGTGGCGTCTAGATTGGTCAATATCTAGATGAGTGACCGCTTGGCAATACCAAGTGCTGTAAGCTTGGATGTGCGGCTGGTGTAATCGATAATGGCACGGAGAGCCAAGTTCCAATTCTCGTTCTTACGTACAAATACCGTTGGGAAAGGTATGAATCCACTTCTTCTCCTCCCAGCTATGGGTTAATTAGTAAAACTTGTATCACTAAACCCTTTCACTCCACCAAAAAAATTCTTACAATCTAAAAATATTTTCTGGCTTTAAACAACTGTCAAAGAGTTGATAAGCCGTAAAAAGTGAATAAATCAATCAATCAATGTAGATTGGAATTCATATGACCGTACCCTACCGAAAACATTTGACAGAATCGAACGTTATTATCATTTTAATGGTATTTTAATATAAATATAGTGTCAAATCGATCCCCGACTTCCTAAAAAGCCATCTCTACTCAGACGTTATGTGCAGATGTCAAGTTTAAATGTGCTTACGTCATACTACGAAATGGGAAAAAGGACAAAATCTGTAGTACACAATTATCAATGACGTAGGCACAGTTTCAAATTTTGTATATTTAAACAAAAAAATACATATAACACTTTAAGACAGTAATCGATTAAACACTGTATTTATGCTATGAACAAAACCCCTTTTAAAATGATAAAAAATCAATATTTTTCAATTTCGAAAATGTCGTGAGTTGGTGATAGTTAAATGAATGGTAATCTACAAATAATATTCCCCCTAAATTTTTCCAATCTTTTACGAGCGCACCAGTTAACCTTAGCAGTTGCAAATTTACCATCTGTCAAACTATTCCGAAGTTACCTGCACGTTCAACATAGCTCAAACTATTAGTCTGTTAAAAAGTAATGGATGAACCTCCTTGATCCGAATACGTTCTACAGTATGCGTTGAATCAATACTGCCATATTTGATTGTTAGATTACAACAATGACTACTGCTTGTACGTCGTCAACAATATTAACATGTCTGACTATATTCGCGGCTTGAATGTTACTGTCATATTTTCGAAAGTTCTTAGATATTTGGGTGGCACAAGTTATTTTCATGCAGCCAAATTGTTTTCAGTTTTGGATGTTTTTCGAATATGTTGTATCGGTTGAATACAAAGAATGGTTAACACCTCCGTTAGTAAGGTGTGTGTGGGGGGGGGAATTGTCACTGTGTTAGTACGGTGAGGTTTTCAAACACCCTATTTAAAATATTATAGCTATATACTTAAATATTACTTGATTTTCTTATGATCTCTTCTTTTTGTTATGTCTTTTCAGGGCGTAAGGAATCAGGGATCTCTATAAGTTCCTTTTTTTCTTCATTATCTGCGAATTAACGAGCCAATGCCTCAATCTCCTAAGCTATTGCATTAAGGCAATGCTTCATCAATTTGGTAATTCAATAATTAGGATTTCAAACCCTGGGCCGAGCAATGTAGACTTGAATTTAGTAGAAACGAGTCAATCAACAGGCCTAAATAAATAAGAAAATATTAATTATCCCGAGATATAATCAGTGGAACGAGAATAAACTACCCCTGTAGATTGAATAAAGGATTCAGTTCGAAATTGCCTAAAGGTTAAAACGGTTCGACAACATGGGGACTGGAAGGCAACGATCAATAACAACAAAGATGATGATAATAGTTCAAATGTAAATAACGTAAATATTGACAAATCCTAATCCCAGAAATCCTAATTCCAGAAATCCTAATTCCAGAAAACCTAATTCCAGAAATCCTAATCCCAGAAATCCTAATTCCAGAAAACCTAATTCCAGAAATCCTAATTCCAGAAATCCTAATCCCAGAAATCCTAATTCCAGAAATCCTAATCCCAGAAATCCTAATTCCAGAAATCCTAATTCCAGAAATCCTAATACCCGCGCTTTCAGGTTAACCACTGTGAAGTTTTTCATTTTTATTCGTTACAATACTTGAATCTAACCAACACGGCAAACGCTGATCCTGAAGATAACTGAGCGACCCAAAAGAAGCGCTCAAATCCACAGCAATTTCGAACGAAAAATGAACCTGTTTCAGGAAGAAACGTTTCTTGCAAAAGGAGTAGAGATCCTAACACCAGTTCTGTAACAAATGCTATTCAATCGGTAACTATTTTTCTCGTTCTTGAAAAAATGCTATCTACTCTTACTGTATCATCTATAAAGATATAGATATGAACAAACTGAGATAGATTTTCATACTAAATTTCACTCAATACAAGGCATGAGAGCCACTCAAGCTAGAGGATTAGGTTATGATGTTATGATGGATAAGGTATTTGATATGGATGAATGAGGAGGTGGTAGAAAGTGATTATTTTGAAGATAAGGAGGATAGATAACGACTGATCGTTGACTTGAAGGGGTGAAGATTGCAGTGTTTTGGGAAACAGCCACTCGGGAATACGTTCCACAAAGTGGCAGTTCTTGGGAAAAAGTTTGAGTGGAACTTTCTTATAACACTTGGAATACAGAGGAAGTGGCATGCTATGTCCTAGATGTTTGGTAAGGAAAGATTATGCAGCTCCAGCAAAGATATTGCAACAATACTCCATTTTTTTTACCAAATTTGGCTTTTGTAAAGATAGAGAGTGGCAGAAGTCATTAACTTCATAGATAGATAGATAGATAGATTTAACAGTGGACCAGTACAGTTTCGATAGAAAACTGTGTTGCAATGAGACCACTGACCCTACCTCAAGTTCCATAACGTATATTATTCAATCAACAACTATTTTTCTTGCTCTTGTGATAATAAAAGCTACTCTTCTAGCATTATCCACCCACTTATTAAAGGTATTGCTTACATGTAACAAGAACATATCAACTGCTACAATTAAGGGTATCCCTAACATTCGAGAGGCGTGTATACCCTAAGATACTTACTCTTGGCATTCAGATATTTCGCATTTTTCACTGCGTTACTGGGTGAGGGTTGCCTTCAAAAAAACTGCTAAAAATGTCACTGGACTTTGTATATCACCTACTAACACAATAAGAATCTGTCATCTTTAGGGAATGTAGATTATCGGGAACTTGATGTTAAAGTATAAATAGTTGTTGCATTTGCTGCTTATTATTAACAATCTGACACGGATAGATAGATAGATAGATAGATAGATAGATAGATAGATAGATAGATAGATAAACTGAGGAGAAAGAAAGAAAGAAAGAAAGAAAGAAAGAAAGAAAGAGAAAGGGATAAATGAAGGAACAGACGGGCACAGATAGATAGATAGATAGATAGATAGATAGATAGATAGATAGATAGATAGATAGATAGATAAGCTGAGGAGAAAGAAAGAAAGAAAGAAAGAAAGAAAGAAAGAAAGAAAGGGATAAATGAAGGAACAGACGGGCACAGATAGATAGATAGATAGATAGATAGATAGATAGATAGATAGATAGATTGATTCTTGTGTGATAAAATGGAAATAGATATGTATAGACTACGCTGACCATTTGCATCTATACTTGGTCATCATCTCCCATAACACCGTTGCGCTATTCCACAAGGATAATCCAGTAAGGATAATCCTCAGAATTGGTGGTGAGAACTATTATTGATATTACCGATGAATGGTGTTGCCATCACGTTTACCTGTCATAATCCCTATCTAGCATTTATGGGACATGATGAAGATGTGTATTTTTGCATGCAATTACTATGGAGATCAGGCCTCGACATCTCTTCTGTAGAATAAAAAATTATCGTAGGAAATTTTTACAATTACAGCGGCTTTTTAGATTTACGGCTGTATTATTTACGTTTCCCTAAACATATCTTTCTGACCAAATATTTTCATATCTCGATATATATTTATATATATATATATATATATATATATATATATATATATATATATATATATATATATCATGTCTGTCAATCTGTGTCTGTGTCAGTCTGTCAGGTTTGTTTATACCGCTCGCTATTAGTCTATGTCTGTATTTATTCCTGTTTAATCCAATCGCGCGCTGCTTCTGCAAAAAGTGTCCGCAAATAAGATAACCCAAAATATAGGTGAGCAAGCCAAAGATCTTTTCCTTCCGTTAACTTCTTGACCTTCCGTTTCGTCACAGTTGGCGCCTGCCAAGTAAAATCCCATTTCCTTATAAAGCGACTCTTGCCAGTCGGCAGCAATAATGACCAATTACTATACTACACAGAAATCCTTTTTATCACTTGATAGATAGATATGAACAGATTGAGATAGATACATATGAAGATAGATAGATAGATAGATAGATAGATAGATAGATAGATAGATAGATAGTCAAGAGGCAAAATACCTCCACAGAAACGCGATACCAAAGGTTTAAATTAAATTATTAAAAATGAAAAATCTTTCTTGGAGCTTTTATTTTAGTTTTGAACTCAAGCTAATAGATTAAATTTAAATTCCAATAAATAAAATACTTTTCTGTATTTCAAATCCAATTTAAATTAAACTGGAAGGAGTTATTGTTTTAAAATGGTTAAAAATCGCTGATTTTAGTGCCATTTTTTGCCATCTGTCATCACAATGTAACTCTATTAATAAATATTCAAAAATAAAATATACTTTTCTGAAAATTTATTTGAGAAATATCTGATTTAAAGTTTAATTAATCTGATTTGATAGAAACATTACTTACTTTAGTTTATAATATCGCAGAAATACATTTTTAACGCCGATGTAGATGTTTATTTAAGGTGTTGGCAGCTTGAATGACAAACGAATGTTTATCTAATTTTTTCTACGGTAGACATATCTGTAAAAATTACTTAAGGAATATGACCTGAACGCCTTTTTATATATTTTTAACTACCCTATAATCTTAAAAATTTAGGAAAATATTCTCCATAATCTAATTTTCTTTTTTAATTTTAGGTATTTTGGCTTTCACTTATTTTCTTTTTTAATTTTA